>JARQTI010000459.1:0-20816 GCA_030142655.1 Trachelus tabidus | reverse complement strand
AACATTATAAATTACATTACATAAGAAACACCTAGTTAAGGTTCACCAGACCCGCTTAGTTCATTAAGTGTGATGATATTTAAGTATAGACTAATTAGTTAACGTTTCATTGTACTCTCAACTTACAATAGTTCATATGCAAATCACGAGAGAAGCATTTCATACACTTAACTCAGGTACTAGGCCTAGACCACATCTCCTAATCATTTCTTTGATCGGGTCACACCCTCTCAACGGGGGGAGTATGTTACGTCGCAGGCTCTTCTGTGACCATCCTTTTCACCCACGGTCTCCTCATCCCAGTGTCCGTCATCCCTTGAGCACTTGAACGCTCAATCCCTAAATTCCGCACATTGACGATCTGCAGGTACTCCTTCGCAAGACCCTTCCCATGTGCGCTGCATCCAATTTCTCGCATTCCACAACCAGCATCTCCTAATTTATGTGTCTTCAGCCCCAGTACTTTTGCTTTGTTTCCTCGCCATAACCAGACTCTCGTCCCTTTTTGTTTAAGACAGAAGAGGCAGTCGTGCTCTAGCTCTATCACCAAACACACGTATCCTAGCTCTGTTCATTGTAAATACATCAACTTCAATATATTTCATTTTTTACGTTTGTAGTCATTATCACTGATTCTTATTGAAATACCTGCCTCCTTTAATTAGTCGCTTCAGGAGTTCACCAGCACGTTCGCCGAACATAGAACGTCGTGAACATGATGGGACAGTGCTAGATCATATAATAGGCAAATATGTAGTGACTTATGTACTTGGCCTCAATAACATGGTTTCAATACTTTTTGATAGAGGAATTCACAGCACTCCTGTACTTGTCGTAGTTTTTTACACGTAAGTTTTTTTTGGGGGATTTATAATACCCGGCATAGCCTGGGTTTCTTAAATCTAGAACATGTGAAAATCAAATAATAACAATTAAGGGGAGTGGGTCGGGGGTCCAGGTTCTCTAGTTGCCAATATTTTCTGCATGATCACAGAGAGTTTCTATGCCAGATTAGGTCCAGATCGGTTAAAGGGTTTAGGAAATAATAGACGGCGTACAGTGAAATATTTTATCTCGATTTTCCATGCTGCTTTGAAATAATAAAATTATATTTTTATGATTATTTTATCATTTTTTAATTCTTTACCGTTTTCCTATATACCAAATATGCTATTATATCTTTGTAACATTGATAACTCATCAGCCACATTGTGACGATAAAGAGCACTATATGCACAGTGCAAAATTATTAAATCTGGATTATCCCTGCGAGAAAGAGCCGCATAGCGAGACCCAACGCCTAGCGGCCTAATACAGCAACCAGCCACCAGAGGGACCGGCATACCGACAAGCAGAGGCGGTTCCAAGATCCAATAAGCCCCAAACTTTATTAGTTGCAGACTTTTGGAAAAGAGACGAAGAGAGGATAAAGCTACTAACGTACAGCATCTACTGGTCCAATCCATCGCAATGCTTCGATATAAACTCTTAGAATCAAGAAACGAAGTTATAGTTTGCAGGAAAACCTCCTATCTCTTAAAGGTAACGTAGCGGTATTAATCCCGCTGCTGCACTGATTCTTATTTTTTGCTGAATGAATAGTTGCTGAGAAATATTTCATTGTTAGAGCAACTAGCAGCAATTAGTTCAGAATACTATTATCACTTGCATTTCTGGTCAAATCGGCTAAACCGTTTCGTTAATCACAAGAGTGGAATAGTTTATATCTAACTATACAATTTATGGTGGATATTATCATCTAAAAATAGTAAAATACGATCTTACTATTACTAAATATTTTTAATATGTCGTAAATATTACTAACGATTGTGATCAATGTAATAAATTTGAGTTTACTATAAACTATAGTTAAGTCCTTTCGGAACACTGAAAATTAGTTAAGAAATGGTAAATTTGATCATACTCGTATGTTTTCTGACTGTAGAATCGGGGAAATCGCTGACGTCGTTTTCGGTAATCGAAGGCCCTCAAAGCGTCGATAAATGTCAGTACAGAGATCTGTATGCGGAGCTCCAACAGCTATAATACTAAAGACCCAACCTTTGGACTCTTGTACACAGGCAGGACTTTACCAGAGCCAACGGACTACCCTACACGACCTCCCCTATAGCACATAGGCTCGTATCTACCTACACGAGTGCTCAAGGGTTAACGACATGTTGGGGCGTTTCTAACAAAACGAACAAAATATACTAAAGACGCGAGTGACAGTCACTCTGATTAGATTCATTATACGAAAGACCATGGCCGTCGGAGACCCAGAGGGTCCTGTTTTGGCCACAACTTGGGCCCGACCCACTGAGCAAGCTCAGCGGATGAGGTAGAAGGGTAACGCCCGACACCATGGTCTATACGTGTAGCTACTCTAACAAGCTGGCTATCCTTATATGAGTACTCGAATGAATATGCTCGACCCGACCAAAGAAATAGGACAAGTAAGACAAGCACAATGGGAATATAGAAATAAAGAAGTCAAGAAGTAGAAAAGTAAGGAATAGAGGTTTAAGAGAAGAGAAGAAATAAGGAAAGAGATGCATTAGAAAGTAAAAAATGAAAAAGAGAGAGACAGAGAGAAATCAGTTTATTCGATCTGAGGCGCAGGTCCCGTAAACCGGAATACAAGAAAAAGTGAAACAGAGAGATACAAAGCAAATCGTTACAAGTTAATGTAAGTTATTATTATCGTTAGTCAATACTAAACAGTAAGAAACAGACAGGAGTAGTACCCTCTACGCCAGGTGTATATAAACATTTGAATATGCATCTAATAATAACAATACTAACATTATAACAGTTTCAGCGTACAACGAACGATTCCGTCGAAACAGTATACATAATACATTATATTATAAATTACGTGTATTATACATTTATAAAGACAGCAGACGCGGCAGTAATAGGGACTGCACACCATGAGGATCACGTAGTGACTTGAAAGTGCGCAGAGTTAGAATTTTTAGTCTCCGTGGGAAGCTAAGCCAAACTACTCGAAGGAAGAACTACAGGAAATTCAGGAGGCTATAGACTCGCTACTAGGAAAGGGAGCAATTGTACAATATAGGGCCTGTGAAGGACAATGCTTGTCGCCGTATTTTTTGAGATCGAAGAAAAACGGTTCAAAAAGATTTATCACAAATCTAAAAATGCTGAACGAATACATCTCGACAGCACACTTTAAAATGGAAGATAAGAAAATAGCACTAAACCTCATATCACCTAACGATTTTCTGGCAACACTAGACATAACGAATGCATACTTTGCGGTAAACGTGCACAGCTCGTGCAGGAAATACCTTCGATTTTAATTTTTTAATCGCTTCTATGAATTCATTTGCCTCCCATTTGGTCTCTGCACAGCACCAATGATCTTTACGAAAATAATGAAACCTGTAGTCAACAACCTGCGTGTCAGAGGCTTATCATCAACAATATAAATAGACGATTTGCTGCTGATAGGCGAAAATTACAGGACATGCCTATACAACATTCGAGAAACCATCACACTACTATCGAGGTTAGGGTTCACCGTCAACTATCGAAAGAGTTTCTTGGCACCAAACAAACGCTGCACATGCCTAGGATTTGTGTTGGACACAGAAAAATACATAGTAGAGTTGACGGACAGAAGAAGGGACCGAGTGAAACAAATACTTGACAAGTTCATAATCAGTAATCGATACAAAGTAAGAGAAGTAGCCCAACTCCTAGTATCCTGGTGTCGTGTTGGTTGGGAGTCGCATACAGTAGCGCGTACTGCAAACGACTAGGAAGAGAAAAATATTTAGCATTACGGGTAAACGACCGAGATTTCGACAAGAAGATGACTCTTAAAGGCTGTGTTGCAGAGGACATTAGATGGTGGAGGGGAAATCTACATAAGGTCAACCCTATTAGAACCCTAAAACTCAAGCTTGAAAAAAGCTCGGACGCGTCGCTAAGAGGTTGGGGAGCACATTGCAGAGGAGTGAGTACGCAAGGTTTCTGGAATGAAAGGGAAAAAACTCATCATATAAACTACCTCCAACTAATAGCGGCATTCCTTGCACTGAAAAGCTTTGCGGGCCAGGAGTATAACTATGAAATCCTATTAAGAACGGATAACACGACTGCTATATCGTATGTTAATAAAATAGGCGGGATTCAATATCCCAGGCTCAACAAAATTGCAAGGGAGATCTGGCAATGGTGCGAGAAAAAAAATATATGGGTATACGCGACATACATATCTTCAAAAGAGAATGTAGAAGTAGATAAGGCTTCACGCTCTTTCAATATAGATACTGAATGGGAACTCGCCGACTGGTCATTCAGCAGAATCGTCGAAAATTTCGGACCTTATGAGATAGACCTCTTTGCCACTAGGACAAACAGGACATGCAGAAAATTCTGCTCATGGCGCCCAGATCCAGAAGCGTATGCGGTAGACGCATTCTCAATATCATGGGGGGACAAGTAGTTCTATGCCTTCCCTCCGTTCGCGCTAATATTACCCACGCTTAAGAAGATTATACATGACGGGGCCAAAGGAACAATCATTGTACCGAAATGGCCCCCGCAACCAAGGTATCCATTTTTCCAGAAACTCTTAGTTAGTAAACAAGTCATGCTCAAACCAGATTTAGAACTATTATTGTCTCCTTGCAGGAAACAACGAGATCCGTTAGCGGCTCAGCTAACGATGACAGCAGGGATTGTATTCGGAAAGCGTGCACGTCGCGCGGGTTTTCACTTGAAGTAGCCTCCATATTAGCAGACTCAACATCATCAACGCAGAAACAATACATCGGACCACTGAGAGACTGGCAGATATTCTGCAGACTGAATAAAATAAACCCATTTCAAACAGATGACAAGATAGTCCTGGAATTCCTGGTGAAAAAATTCAAAGAGGGTGCATCATATGGGCCACTAAACTCGACAAGATCAGCCATCTCACTAATCTTGCCTAATAGCATATCCAACAATCAACCGATCAAGAGGTTCTTCAAATCAGTTTTCAGGAAAAGGCCACCAAGGGCCAGATATGAAGTCACCTGGGATGTCAACACCGTCCTGAGATTCATAGAAACAGAAGGCAAGTCGGATTGTAGAAACCTCAGAAGGATTGCTGAAAAGACATGAACACTAATTGCGTTGGCTACGGCACAGAGGATACAAACACTAGCCTTGATTAAACATTGACAACATCACGGTGACTTCAAGAGGAGCAGAGATTAAAATACCAGACCTTGTCAAAACTTCAAGAATTACCGGATCACAACCCAACTTGGTGCTACCTTTTTTCAAGCAAAGATCAAAGATCTGTGTAGCAAACGCGCTCATGGAATACCTCAACATTACCAAAGAAATTAGAGGACAAAATAAATGGTTATTTATAACAACAAGAAAGCCGCATGAAGCAACGAATATGCAAACAATAAGTCGGTGGATCAAAAGTGTTCTTACCAGAGCAGGAATCGACATGGACATGTTTACAGCATGTAGGGCAAGAGATGCAGCGTCATGTGGCTGCACTGCGGAAAGGAGTAGATATCGGCACCATCAGGAAAACTGCTGGATGTTCGGAAAACTCAAAAACATTCGCAAATTTTTATAACAGACCATTACTGACAGAAGAGGAGAAGTTTGCTGAAACTGTTATGTTATAAGAGAAAAAAAAACCAGAAGTGAAACATCAGGAAGGAAAGCCGAAGCTTTATTATATAAATAAGAGCACTAACATATGTCTTATATAGTATTAAAAATATTATAAAAAAGGAAAGAAAAAATGAACAAAACTCTGAACAACTACATTGAACTTCGAAGAACGAGGCTCGAAGTATAATTGTACGATCAAACGAACTTACCTGTGAAGTTCGATCGTAATTATACGAAGAGCCTCGCTCGAGAAGATATTTCCCACCCTTATTAATTCCCACAAGTGCACCCAGACTTCTCGTACAAATAGGGAAGCTCATTTCTTCTTTAACACAAGGAAGAGGAAGGAAAAGCGTACTGTAAAAATATGAAGAAGCCAGCGCACAAGCGGCAGGAGGGGGAAAGCAAGAGTACCAACTTTTCTTTTCCCCTAGCTCTCAAACGTTGTGAAGCTCCCGAGGAACTACTACCACTACACTGACCTTCTCGTTCGAGGCTCTTCGTATCTTCAAACTTCACAGGTAAGCTCGTTTGATCGTACAATACTTATGCCAATGCTCTCGGAAGATTTCGTTAAGATTAGTTGAGGTCGAGGTGTTCGAATCTGCCGTGGGGAGATAGTCTCGACGTATCGAGTTCCCCGGCAGAGGAGAGTACCTGACGGAGACGTCTCCACGGACCGGCAAAAGTCCGGGTGAGATATCGGCGTCCCGCTGGAGATGGGCAAAAGGCTGTAGAGCTAGCTGAGATAGTTGTGATATGGTTAAGGGCAGGAGGGGAACCTCCTGCCCGAGTTACGGATGTGGTGCCCAGCTGTCGCCCGATGCCCTAGAGAAGCGGCCGTGGAGGATCTCCAAATGTAACGTACCGATTCTCTAAGGAACGCTTTCGATTTGGTTTAAAGGGACGACTCGAGGAAAAGGAAGAGTTATCGGCTGTAAGGGTCTCGACCATTCAGAATGATTAATTCTCGGATTTGGCTATTGTCAAAGCAGGCACCGACCGAGGTGTCACGAACTGGCTCGCGCTCCCGTGCTATCTGTTGACAGTTTTTCCTGCCGTGTTTCGCTACGGTATAGCAAGTTCTCGTTCGTATAGTTCTCGCGTTGCTCTCGCGATATCAAGGAAATTCTATGAATTTCCTGTGAGTGTTCCGGAGGTGTAGTGCTGTGCCTTAGTGCAATGTCCATCAGGGTGTCCTTTGGATACAGTTCTCGGGCTCCACGGATTAGCTGCACCAGCAGGATTCCCAATTTATTAATTAGTGAAGGGCTTTCGATTGATAGTTAAGACTCGTTCGGGTACGTTCTCGATTCCTCGCTCTCCGTCTCTCACACTATTTTTCTGCCTCTCACTCCGACCCTCTCTACCTCAACCTAGCAGCCTGAGCGGCGGTGCATTTCCGTAACCGTCCGCTCCCATTCGTGCATCCAGTTGCGTTTGCTGATTTTACGCGACCCCAAAAATCGACAGGATCCGTTAAGCAATCACCTCGTCCGATAGGTTCCGTCAGAGTTCTCGTTTTGGTGGAGTTGGGCCTGTTCCACATCAACTCCCAGTTTAAACCGGCACGTCGATTTCCGGTGAAAAAAGAATTGGCTGGCGCCCGTCTGGCTTGCGGATGCATGAACGACGGGTGGACGGCCGAAGGTAACGTAGGTTGGTTCTCGAAGATAGTTCGCTCTCGGATGTTTTGCTATCGGTGTCGAGTTAAGGAAAAGAATTACGTTACAATGTATATACGTACATACTCGATCAATCAGAAACGTGGGTATGGTTCGACGGCTTCAACTCCAAAATTAAACTGGTTTCAAGAAAATCGGCCCACTGGCAATCTCCCTATTAATCTCTAGTAGAAACACACCTGACCTGGAAGCCGAAAATTGAAAACGAAAAAGGAAAAACAGAAAATAAAAAATCATTAACAAAAACTATATATTTTTAAAACCCAAACCAAAATCTATTAAATTCGAAAACCAAAACTGAGACCTGTAAACGAAAAATGATGAATGAAAAACTTAAAACTATAACCGAAATTCAGGCTTTTAACATTGTGAATACCGTAACCGAACCGATATTTCTTTCAGTTGCAGTCTCTGTTAAAAATATAAATTTTTATCTTTTGACGCTAACTATCCGACAGTGCTCTCGTGACGTGAATCTCATAAGATATGGTTCACAAAGTATATCAGACTCATGCGATACGGAAGATCCAGGATGTCTGGTCTAGTTATCTTCAGTCAATATGAACAAGGTAACACTTGATGCTCAGTCGATATTATCATTGCAAGATATATGTAGATGCCGACATTAGTATCAGAATTTTGAGTGGGACCCCATTCTCCACGAAATAACTGTATGTGTACACGGTACTTAAGGGGACACCAGACCTCTTCTTTACCATGCAAGTAGAATATCATCGAAAATTGTAAATCACAGGATTTTTACAGAACTTCCTTTCCAAAGTGAAGTTCAACGCACATTCTGCAAGGTTAATCATTTTGACACCATTTTCTCAATTATCAACCCATAATGAAAAAGTAATGGAACCCACAATTTTTCGCATTTCTCAAAATCGCATAAAAAATTTCGTAAAAGGTACAACCATAAACAATTATCAAATGAAGTAACCGAAGAAATCATAAAGTTACTTCATTAGATAATAAAACATCATATTCACGATCATCGATTGCAAATTAATCTCATAAGATCGTACGAGAAGAATTCGTAAAACTCATGCGAAAAAATATTGGCACGACTCTACCTGCGAAAACCAAATACCGCAATCCCTAATGACGGATTCATTTTCGTGACGTAATAATCCAAGAAAGGTTCACCCAACAAGAAATACAATATCAAGTATCATTAGGCAACACGAATTCTCATTAACCGCCAAGCCACTCTAATCCGTACGACTTGTTCAAGGGAAATGGGTGACTAACGGTAAAGTTCCTTTACGCAATTTACATTCCAAACGAAGCTCACGTGTAAACATGCCCAGTTGAGATTCACACACGATACCGATTATCTCGGTTAACGATCATCCCAATACTGGCCAATACATCGATATTATACATTCTGTATGAAGACATATACTTGAATATCTATATACACAATGACTATAGCAATACAGGTAGGTGCAGATAGGCGCATCCAACATTGACGAATGATATATTTACATATATCGTGCGCAGTATATATTCCATCCAGATGCAGTATATAATAGATCAACTGCACACGGTGCACAGTATACTTATAAATGTAGCATATACACGTTTTAATATTGTGAGCAACTGGTACCATTAGTAGCCGGTAGTTATACATAATACATCGTTCATTACAGTATATAGTTACATTACAGTACAGCTTATGCTTTTGGATACATATATGAAAAATATAATATCTAACCAACAGTTTAGTAATTTCTCATCTCATCGATAATCTAGTTTCTGTTTAAAATGTGGACACCATTTTTATGTCGTTTTATACTTACCTGACGAACAAAATTCACAACGACGTAGCTCGTCGGAATTACTACCACCGTCTAGCACTGCCGTTGCGGAGCCCACGGAGTCAATCTCTATTCTAAAATATTTCATTCAAAACGATGTGTTCCTCCAATATTCTACAAAAACTGCATTTATGGCAGTCAAAATTATGCCATCGACATCACAATCTGGGACCCAATCAATTACTGGGCCGTTTACCCTATAAGACTTGACTCGGGTAAAGAGTCTCTGCGAGCCGTGCCCAGTATAGCCGGTTTCCTGTACTTGGTGCGAGGCTCGATCGAGTCTCTTGACTTTCCGCAGGATCACAGAGACTTCCTATGTACGATTAGGTCCACATCGGTTAAAGGGTTTAGGAGATAATAGAGAACGTACAGTGAAACATTTTATCTCGAACCTCGGTGTTGCTTTGAAATAATCAAATGATATTTTTATAATTATTTTATAATCTTAGCTTCCTCATAGAGGAAGCTATGTGACGGTGGAAAATTTTTCTATCGATATTTTCATGTCACCATATTCAGCATGTGCCAAAACGTCGAGAAAACACATTTGAAGAAAATATCCGGATCTGTGCGTGCATGTGCGCGCGCGTGTGTGAGTGTGTGTGTAATAGCCTTCCAAAATTCAAACATGTATAACTTGAGAATAGTTTTAGCTATAGCCTTCAAATTTTGTAGGAACGTGCAGCTTTATAATCTCTTCATTGCCTATAATTTTCGTCATGATTTACGGCGGCGGCTCGGATTTTATGTCGTTTTCAAATTTCCAAAGAAAAAGGAGGTTATCACTCTAGCGATACTCGTCTAAATTGTTGAATTTTTCGAAAAATCCACTTTATCCCTGTAACTAGTGCATACTTCAACGAATCAAACGGCAATTCTCTGCAAGTATGAAATATCATCTAGCCGCAATACATAAGAAATTTTTCGAAGATCGGCCAAGGGAATCTAATTTTATTGCAATTCGAAATTTCGCGGCTCGGTAGTAAATGAAGATTCATCTATGGGGAAGCCAACGATTAAAAGAAAATGAAATGAAGAAATGAAGAAATGCTTCCTCATATAGGGACTTCGTACACTACCTACAACATGCACCCTGCAAAATTATTAATACAGGGATTATTGGAAAGCAGATGCTGCAAAACACTAACGGCAGTACGAGAGTTCGCCATGCCATACCGATTGGCCAGTGCTCCACGCAAGAGTACGTAGTCGATATTAAGAAAACAGAGAGTATTAAAAGTTCTCATGAATCCTGCACATTTTGGCTAAGTTGTCGTAATTTATTATGAAACAGTTGAAACAAACAGTTTATTATGGAACAAAAATTTGAAACTTTTGATCTTCGAATTTCAGAAATGATTTTTTTTTTAAATGATGTCGAGAAAGTTTCATACATAAATACAACTATGCACCTTACAATATGTTAGGGGAAAACAAGAATCGATTAAATATAAAAACTTGAATTTGCGGTCATTGTCGACAATCTACTCTACATTGTCACAATCACCTGCGTGGAAAACAACTTATTCAAAGCGTTTGAAATGTATCCTTTTACAATGAATTGCAAGATGGTGGTAAGAGTTTCGCACGCTTGGTTTTCTGCCAAGGGACTTAAAATGTATGATTATGATGATTTTCCACGAAATTTTAACAAGTGTCCAGTCCCTATTTCGACGATGTCCTTGGAAGACACCACCAACATTCATGAGAATCCTGATGCCACGATGCAGGTTTCAGGTAAAATAAATTCTAAACGTTAAATAAATTAAAGAAAGAATTAGACAAAACTTCCGATTCATAATGTGTGGTGGCTAGCTAATGGCATGCGTACCGAGGAGGGAGCTAAGGGAGCTACCCTAGGCGAGAGAGAGGACCCTCCGCCGCTTCGACGTCTCGGCTACATAGGAGCGGACGAAGACATCCACCCGACATAACTTGGGCATCCAGGAATGACGGCAGCAAGACGTCCTGGTCATTACTGCATTCCAAGTCTCACGACAAGGCGACATACGCCAATGTATCGTGTGTACCCTCCAGTGGGACGCAGATTTCGCGGACCATCCTTCCAAGTATCGCAACTAAAAGATCAAATGGAGGTTCTGTTTAATATCTGATCTCGTAAAGATCCTCTCGCGTTGGGTAGCGATCTCATAATTTTTTATCGCTAAATTCACTTTCATAATTAGTTTATTGACATATTCCATATATTTCGCACGGAAGCTACGGAATGGTAAAAGACTTCCGCGTAGGCGATTGGTCCAGTGAGCCCTACCAGATCTCTCGCGAGACAGCTAGCCTCGACCGGTACGAAGAAGAACCCTCAAGATTCATTCAGTTTTCGTTAGCCATCTTAGCTGGTCTCGTTAAAGTAATTGTCTCGCATGTGGTATCGAAATGTAACGCTTTGGTAAGTACTTTTGTCTAAAAGGCGAAATTTTTTCTATCTTGGCTTCCGGGCATTGGAACGTGTAGATCTGTTACATTTAATTTCTCCCAGTTTCGGCCTTGGAGATGTTCGCGTTTCGCCAGCTAGGAAAAGATTCCGTGCCTTCCGTTAATAATTTCTGTATTTTTGAAATGTATCATTCAGTTGAGCCCTATACCTCGGTGACCCTGGAGAACTGTTAAACGAATCCGTGTTCCACGCGTCTCGTGATTTCACGTATTATCTTTCCGTTAGTCTAAGTCCTGAATTTTCTCGTTCTTCCATATTTTCCGTGTCTTTTGCAGTCATTATCCTTGCTTTAGCGATACATAACTTTTCGATGTGCTTCGGATAATTTATTTCGCGACAGATCGTCATTGCTAGCTTATCTTGTTCATTGCCTTGAATTATAGGATTCTCTTGTCTAATTTCTCCCGCACGTATCGTTACGTCGAATAGAAAATAATTCCGGGTAAGATGAACCGAATATCCGAGTATTATCTTTTCTCTTAAGAATATTGCTCACATGTCAGTATAAAACCTTGTATCGCGTGACTTTATACATATATTGCGTTAATTTTATTTCGCGTATCCCTTCTCGAAATTGTTAAACCGTTAATTTTTTTTATTTTAAGTCCTAGATTAGAAGGGCCAATTTGTTATGCTTTTTGTTACTGAATTTCAAGGGATCTCAATCTAAATTTCTTCTCAATCTCTTTTCCTCTATCTCTCCCTTATTAATTCTTTGCGTTCCGTTTCTGCTATTTGAACCTCTTCTGCTATTTTCCGCGGGGAGTTCCTTTATGTATCGTGACGCAACGATGCGTCTGGTACCCATCCGGCATTTTGCTAAATTTAGTT
This sequence comes from Trachelus tabidus, assembly GCA_030142655.1. NCBI lineage: Eukaryota > Metazoa > Arthropoda > Insecta > Hymenoptera > Cephidae > Trachelus > Trachelus tabidus. The sequence goes on along the minus strand of JARQTI010000459.1, from coordinate 8,358 downwards.
TATTTCGTATTGCATAGTCTAGGGACATTCAGAAAGAAAATCGACCCATTTGTAGCCGAAAGACCGTGCCGTACCTTGGAATGCCTTTCTAACTTATCTTTATTGTTCGTGATTTTTCGTTACAGTACATACTCTAGTTTATTAAGGATTATAAATCGATTTCACGTGATTTCCGATTTTGGTTAATGGAAATTCAAAATAGCCGTTGACGCTCCCCAGTCCACTTGTATAGTAGGGTTACAACGTAACAATTGACCTAGTCCAACAAAAAATGATTATTTTGAGTGTGCGGAATCAAGAATAGAATACATCTATCTCATAATGTTCCTCGGAAGATTTATTATTGCATGATGCCTCTTTGACCCAGTCGCACTATCATTTATTGGTCTTATAAAAAGATTTTCAAGAATCGATAAGAAAGTGCTACATGTACTTAGGCAACGGTGAACGCCACCCGGCAAATTGCGAAGGTGACCCCATAGACAAATGCAGGCGAGGAGCAACCCACAGTGCTATGCATCCTGCGACACTGACACGTTCAACGACGAAAGCATATATTTAACCACTATCTTCTGTCATTCGGCACCCAGATTACATAGTAGCTTTGCTTGATGATAGCATCAAGCCACATGAGAATATCGACAATGGAGACCTTACTCCTCGGGAAATTGCAGCTTCCTTTTATCCATATACATGTTCCTCACTTTTGTCCAATCTGATTATGACTCAAGGAAACTGCGTCGATGAGTCTGACCTAAATTTGCAGAAGTTACCAGTATACGAAGCGGTAGGAAAGTCACATTTGCACTGTCAGTGGTATCCCTTGCGCCATCCTTGCTGCAGCAGAATATTGATTGAATTTTGCGCAGGAGAATAAACGGGAATTGAAGCATTTGAGTTGCGATTTTATTCAAAAGTTCAAAACTGTTCTCACAGTATCTCTGTTAACAGATTAATTAATTAATTAATTAGATACACTTTTATGTTTCGTCATTACAACGCACGCATTGTTAGTGTCACATTTTAATGGGATAACAACATTTCTGACTGGTTGAATCCGAGACAAAGTGGTTAACAGAGTGTGAAAGTCCAGCATGATTTTGCTTCGATATTTAACTGGTTTTTGTTTATTTTTAAACTTGTATACGGCGGCGACGGCAGATCTTAGAAAACTGATCTCGGGTCTGGAACGGAATGAAAGGGAACGACTCTTGGGGAAATTCCTAATGGACGCTGAGAGCCATTTGATGCAGAACTGTCCCAGTAGACAAACGAGCATCATTGCTCCGAACAATCAACTTCTGAGGGTTGCTACACCCCTTTTCAAGGGCAGACCTTGTTTTGTCGGCACCAATTCTAAGTTTATGGTTCAATCACGGGAATACGCGAGCAAGAACTGCGTCTTCGTCTTTATCGACAGAATCGATTACGATTACTTGTCCAAGATATTCAGCCATTTGCCAAGCGATTACGAAACCAAAGTGCGAATCCTGTCGACAAACAACCTGCTAAAAGACGAAGTAAGGAAGACCCTGGATTTGGCACACAGCAAGTCAGTCGAAAACGTCACAATCACCTTCCTGGAGAACAACGTATTCAAAGCGTTTCAATTGTATCCTTTCACGAGGAACTGCAAGAGGGAGGTAAGACCTGCGTACGCTTGGGCTCCTGACAAGGGACTTAAAACGTATTATTACGATGATCATTCCCCGCGGAATTTGAACAAGTGTCCAGTTACTATTTCTACGTTGTCTTCGGAGGACCGCATCAACGTTCACGAGAATCCGAACGGGACACTGACTATTTTGGGTAAGACACAAAATAAGCATGAAAGAGAAGATGTAAGAAAGTTTCATATTAAGAATCGTATAATTCCAGGTGGCGTCGAGGGAAATTTAATTCTACGATTTGCTGAAAAATTGAACTTCACTGCTGTTGTCAAATATCCTGAGATACGAGCCTGGGAGAAGGTAGTGAATAACACTATTGTTGGTGTAGTAGGTGACGTCGCAAACAGAAAATCATTGATAGCAATCGGTTATTTGGTTCCAACTATACGAAGGCTTAAACACAGTGACTTCACTAGGAGCTATGAGCACGACTGTATAGCGTGGACCACTCCGGTGATAACAAGATCCACAGAAGATGTCCTGCATTCAGAATTCAGCACGTATCTATGGGTCGCCGTTGTGTCATCAATTATATTCAGCTGCATCTTCATCTATATTCTGTCCATAATCAGATCGAGTAAGGTAGTCACGTAGATATTTACGTAGGAAATCGACTATACTAATATTTTTGAATTTCAGGAAATCGGGAAAAGAAAACTTGCATTGCTGTCACAATAGACGTGATCCGCGCTACTCTTGGAACTGCAGTTCCAAGGCTGCCAACCAGTCGACCAGGAAGAATCTATTTCCTTTCGTATATTTTTTATGCAATTGTGGCTGTAACTGCTTACCAGACATATTTAGCTTCGATATTGACCGTGGGGAAGGAGGTACAACTGATTAAGGCGGAAGCAGATATTGTTCGAGCAAAATTAATACCCGGGGGAGGCAACTTCTTCTTGTCGGTTCTAGAAAACCAACGAGAAGAAAGTCCCTCCATGCCTTATCTTATAGATAATTTTGAAATTTTTGCAAACGCTGTAGTCGCACTTGACAGGATTAAATACAAAAAGGACTTTGCCTTTGCAGAAAGTCGTTCGAAAATGCAATATTATAAGCGGAAGTTAATTTGGGCTGGAGAAGAGGTGTATTTTTTTACGTTTGACGAATGCATTCTGTCGTTTCCTGCCATAACTCTAGTTCGTAAAGGTTCCGCATTGACTCCTGAATTAAATGATATTATCGTACGATTACGGGAATCCGGATTAATGGGCTGGTGGAAAAACCAAAACAGCAACGTCGAAATTCAAAAGGCGCTTGATTCTAATATAGAACCAAGAAAGCTTAAGGTGTGGCAACTGAAGTCAATATTCATACTTTACTTATCGGGCGTAATATTATCCAGCTCTATCAATCTTTTGGAAATAATATTTGGGGCACTCTCTAAGAAGAAAAAGTCAAAATAAAATCCAGTATAATATTGTAGTTTTATCATAGTGAAAAGAATATTCACGTGAGTCCTATTGAGCAACACAAAATGAATAAATATTAAAGGCCGCATTCACAACTCGTTCTTAAAGTCACTAACAGAGTCGCTTGTAGTTAAAAGTCACTAAGAAAAAATTTAAAAGCGCGCTATTAGCACTAAAGTATTTGAGTGCACTACAGCATTTCGTGTTAAAGTAGTAAATTACAGGTTTCTGATCTTAATAGGGCGCACCCTAATAAGACGTGCGTTTACGTTATGTAAAAGTCAACAAAATGTTGATGTGCTTAAAATCGCCGTTTCGTGAGTGGACAATTAGAATATTAATCACAATCCAGCAAACTCAACTTGATACTAATACAGTTCAAGTTGTTATCTTACAGGTCGTTATTTTTAATATTCTAATTTATTTATGACGACAACACACAATTCAATAATAAGAAAAATACAATTTTAAGTGAATAATATTGAATATAATTTAGTCCAGAATGTATCAGAGAAAGGTGTTTTTTTGTTGTTATGATTCCTTTATAATTTCCTTTTAAGCAAGATTAGTTCCTAAAAATCCCTTCCGTCTATGTGAATAATAATAATTCGAAAAACAAGGTAAGTATAACTTGTAAATATTAATTGTTTTACAAAGGGAGTCAAATTACCTGTGTGTTCTGTTATCTTTAAGATCTGCAAGCGAAAGGGACGATTCGCGTATCGTTGCATGGATGGTTAGCGTCAAAAAATAATAGCCTAGGTGGGGGATTGATTCTAGCGGGCTCTTAAGGCGAAATGACCAGGATATTCAATCTGTAATATAAATTTCTGTTGCAAGGAACATTGATATAATATAATATTTCCATGTTGCGCCATTAAAATGGATATTTGAAGCGGTTATGTTGTCTTTTGATAACGCTGAATCAGAATGCGATGCATAATAAATTATATTATAATTACATAGATGTACTATTCCAGTAAATATATTTCGATTAAATTTCCACTATATAAATGTTACGTTGCCCTACTATATTATGTGAACACTCCCCAGCAAACACACTTTTGTAAATTTACTATAACAGTAATAAATCCGCTATTAACAAGTGATAAGACACGGTGTAATAATCCCCAATAAGTTGGGGAGATCGAGGACAGATGTGACTATTTTTACGTTACTTAGCATACCTCCACTAATAATAGCTCTACTTTGATGAATCTTATTACCCGCATATCTTGATCTTTACTTTATGTGAATCAAATGTTAAAATAAGATGGATAGTTAGGGTTCATGGGAGAATCGACGATAACCGAAACGCCTCCTAGTCAAAACTCTCGTAGTACCGAGGTAAGTTGTGACAAATGTGGATTTGGAGATTAAAAGGATCAAACTCTAATTTAAATGCTATATCTGGCGAATAAAACAAGCTACGTGAGTAAAACTATAATCTTACTGCTTTAATCAACCTTTGTTATGCACTAGCAACGTAAAATATGACAATAACAATTTTAATAATAGACAGCTATAATAATATTATTAATCCTAATATAATAATGATATATTGCACTTATGTGAGATCAATAGAATAAAAATCGCGTCTTATATGAAATCCACCCAAAATCTAGTCCGCCAAGCAGTTATGAATAACATATTGAAGCTTCCCTGCAATATAAGCTGAAAACAAAAGAGCAGAGTAATGAAATCGTGTCGCAACTCTCCTAAGTGCAAAGAAGGTCGTATTTAGTCAAATAACACTTAAGACGTAAAAACACGAGGTGGATTAAAATAATCAATAGCATACATGTTGAATAATCAGTGCATATAAGAAAAAATATCGCAAAATCACTAACCAAATACCTGGACTTCTGTTTCCGGAGCGCAGTATGTGAGAGGTGTGAGTGAACGGTAGAGAGTTTTTGAACAAGAAAAAGGGAAAGTAGAAGGGTGTAAAGAGAAAGAAAGGGATGAAGAGTTAGGGAGGGGGGGGGAAGAAGGGAGGGGCAAAAAAGGAAAAGTGAAGGGAGAGAGAGGAGACAAAAGTAAGAAAAGGTTAAGAGAGAAAGCGCGAGAAAGCAGGGAGGAGGTAGGAGCGAAGTGGGATAGGGAGAGACTAGACAGGGGTGTTTCTACATTAAAATTATAATTAAATTAATACAATCAGTTATCTATTTAGCCACACATATCCCATCCATGTCACGCATTACCCACTCACTTATATTAAGTAAATTGTTCTCTTATCTGTTATTTTGTTATTACGAAGAATTCTCAAATGAAGCGTAGGCTATTCGGTAAGAGCGTTCCCGTAACGATGCTTCGTCAAATTATCAAGAATTTTCTTCCTTAGTCGACATCAGATAGAGGTTATTTCAGCATCGCTATCTAATCCCCTGGATGGCATGTGTGATATTATATCTGAGGTCCTCGATCCATATTCCATTGCTCTTTGCTTTTTAAGAACTTCTACTGGATTGGAACACTGCTCCTAATTGCTTGGCCTTTATCGCCTTAAGTATAACACATTATTATATGTCAATATTAAAAATTTTAACAAAGTATTGTATTTGCAATCGTACCTTTGTTATAACAGAGACCGCTATCATCCGTTCGGTTTAATGGTTCTTGGATGAAAGGGACGAGTAATTAGCTCGTAAGCAATAAGTCTCCGTTATGCATAGGTGGGGATAAAGGCGAACTTAGTGATACGCCAGGATCGCGATTACAACTAAACGGATTTTTTACATCTATCATGGGTCGATAATGTCGATTCATTACAATTAGGGTAAGATAATATGGTAAGGGAGAAGACACAAAGGAAGAAAATAACGATGAAGGCAGTGAAGAGAGCGTGGAATTATGAAAAGAAGATGAAGAAGGGGAATGGGAGTAGGATCGCGAGGAAATGCTGGGAGGAGATGGTGGGAAGAGAAGAAAAGGAGAGTGCAATATCAGAATGGGAGGGGGGGGGGAGAAGAAGGTTTATAAGGGAAAGAGGAATAGAATGACGTTAGGGGATGAAGGAAATATGGTGTATGAGGTTATGGAGGAGTTGGACAGGGAAAGGCAAAGAGAGAAGAGGTGGGAGAATATAAAGGAGTTCAGATACAACAGGTAGTATAAGGAGGTGAAAGAGGAAAGAATACCGAGATATTTAAAAAATGAATAGGGGATGAGAGTAAGTGGAGGTAAGTTGCGAGGTTTAGATTAGGGAATGAAATAAGGGAGGCAGAGTACTGGAAGGAAGAAGGGTTAAGCAAATGCATGTTTCTTGAAGATAGGTAGGGAGGTTGCAGAGCGGATAATCTGAAGAGGAGAATCCCACTGGTGAAAAAAAAGACAAGAGGAAGGAACTGGTTTAAATAACAGTGCGATGTGATGGAATAGAGAGTATACGTGTGGGGGCAACAGAGTGGACAGGACGGTGAGGAGTATAAAGGTGAGATAGAAATTTGTCACGCAAACAGGGGGCTGATTGAGTGTGAAGGATACAATAGGTAGAGCACGAACGGAAATAAAATCTCGTGTTTTTTTACCGAGAGCCAGTTAAGCTTATGTCTAAATGGAGTAACGTGTTCAACACTACTCAAATTAAAGATGAAACGAAAATAGTTAACTTGGACTTGCAGCTATGAGTCAAATTCATCGGTGAGATCATGATGGGCAAGACAGCGATAGTCGATTAGTGGGAATATTAGGGTGGTATTATACACCTATTTCTAAAATTATAAATATACGTATATACATATATAAACGACTTTGTAACTGAATGACACGTGTGCATGGCGATAGGTTGGCGATCCACCTCGAAACGTTATAAATCAATTGCAAAGAAAATTCCACCTCTCCAGCGGTGTTCCCTTAATCTACCTGTTGCCCATGCCTACCAACGCATGCGCTCTCCCACAGTACTTTAATTCAAATGCGTATACCCAATAGACTTATGAAAAGGGCGGGGACGTCGGCCATTGCGGAATTTGATTACGGGTTCAATTAACTATCGAGGAGTTGGACGGTTTTTATTCAATTACATGATTCCAGAATTAATTATTACAAGAGTAACGGTTTAAAACACATCAGCAACAAATGCTTTTATAAGGTAAATAGTATATTGAAGTAGATTTTTTATTTTTGTTGCTCATCTATGAAATTCTCTGTATATTCTGGCTAAATAATGTATAATGTCGTAGCAATGTTCCACTATATGTTGTCCCTATCTCTCAATCTATGTCGATTTTTCGTATATTAGATACTGTACTAATTCGCATCTGACACATCATCGTTTATTTAGTTTTTGTAATGAAAAGAAACATTTTCTGTTAAGGAGGAATCGTTATATTTGCGTAGATGATGCCACTTATGACTTTAATCCTTTTAGCCCTATGCAACCATATATGTGTTCGATACCAACAACGCTTTTATATTTAGATGCACCGCACAATTGTGCAATATTTTTAGCACAGATAACAGTTAATAAAACTTTTGTGTGCGTGAAGTGTATATTTGTGAATAAATTGAGCTGAAATGATTGGTACATTTGCTTTGCTATCAGTTGATCGTTGTTAATTAATATACCTATTTACGAAAATTGTATGCACTGAAACTTCAAATTTATTCAGCCAACCGCGCGCTTTATCGTAAAATGTGGGCAGACCACAGATAAACATTTTCTTTGCACAGCTTAGGGCGGAAAGGGTTAAGTACATGAATCTTCTAATGATTATTATATAATGTAAACGCACGTCCTATTAGGGTCCACTATATTGAGATCAGAATGCTTTATTTTCCTATTTTAACATGAAATATTGCAATAAATTCTTAATATTTATTCATTTTGTGCTGATGAGCCGAACTCACTTGAGTATTCTTTGCAGTATCATACGACTACGATATTATATTGTGCTTTATTTTGATTTTTTCTTCTTCGACAGTGCGCTAAATATAATCTCGAAACACAAGATAAAACTGGACAATATGACGCCCGATAAATAAAGTATGAATATTGACTTCAATTGCCCCAGTTGGAGCTTTTTCGGTTCTATATTAGATTTACGCACCGTTTGAATTTCAAAGTTACTATTTTCGTTTTTCCACCAGTTTATTAATCCGGATTCCCCTAATCGTACGATAATATCATTTAATTCAGGAGTCAATGCGGAACCTTTGCGAACTAGAGTTGTGGCAGGATACGATACAATGCATTCATCAAACATATAGAAATATACCTCTTTTCCAGACAAAACTAAATTCCGTTTAAAGTATTGCATTGTTGAACGATGTGC
>JARQTI010000458.1:340662-365318 GCA_030142655.1 Trachelus tabidus | reverse complement strand
AGTCCATGCATTTTTGGCATTAGGGGTGAAGCGGAAAAATTATTTTTGGAGCACTAAAATAGCCTTTAATTAGCCTTCAATTATGGCATAGGTTATATGTTGAAATTCCTATGTGGTCGCCCTAGGTTTTTCGACATGTGCGACGTAATAGACGGTACGGGGTCATTACCCCCCAACTTCCTACATAGAATCAAGTTCCTTACACGTCATGGAAGTTTCACTCCAGTTTGCTCACTCGCATTAGGACTTTGCGCTTAGGGTTGGTCGAATAGTTTGAATTAAAGGTCTAGATTCTCCTGTTGACTATTCTCCAATTGGTACAAGACAGTCATCTATATGTGTATGATGACACAGTCAGACTATAGATTTAGCACTGTTCCAACGAGGAAACTGTTGAAGGATCTTCCGGATGCCATGAACGTTATCAGTTCATCCCTGATAAGCATTTAAAGATACACTCGGTTCCTAGCATTATTTATTTTTAATTTCTCAAAATATATCTTACAGTACTCCAAACGATTGATACGTTACTCCAGGAACGTCTACGGTCTCTGTTGCTCGCACCTGTAACATCTCCTATTAATCACTGTCTCCTTCGAGCTCCTTAATGATCTTTGTCGCGCCGTTGCATATCGGCATTTGTCCTAGATAATACCCAAGTCTACGTATATACAGTGCATATATATATATATATTTATCCACATACGTATACACGTGGTTGAGACTGTACTCGAATTAAGCAACATCGATTCCGTGTTAATTGACGCGACTGTTTACTAAGAGATCTCAGGACTCCCCCCCCTACCCCCCTCTAAACGGTTCACAAGCACGCGTATGTGTTCCTTTGCGTCACTGCGAAATATCCTTATGTCATTACCTATATTCGCTGATTAAAAAAAAAATTGATAATAATTTATCAGATCATATACGATAGTATCCTGTACCCTGCTACTTGCAATTTTTCTTCTGGAGAACGCACGGATCACGTACTCACCCGGAGCTCACATGTCTTCCTCGTAACGTTGCACTGGAGATTAGACGACTTTCTAGTTTTCTAATGATCCGGTAAAGCCCTCGGGGTATATAACGCTTGTGTGTTTATATATATATATATATATATTCGTGCGTTTCTCATATTTTTCCGGATTTCTTTATATGCCAAGTGGACTTACTTTTACGGTCCATATTCCTGGTACGACTATGGATTCTGTAATATTGCATGCTACACGTGACACACACGAAACACTATACACAGCACACCCTAACATGACCTATCGGTCTGGTCTGACAGATCGTTGCCTGTCCCCAGGAGGCACACTCCCTACTTTGGCCAACCGGACTACAGACTCTACGAGCTGAACAAGAGGTTACAGCAGCGTACAGAGGTGAGTAGAAGACAGATACGATATATAGAGTAAATATAGGATTTTTCAGGGAAAAAAAAAATTTTTTTAATTATACGTAATCGCGATAACAATAAACGTGGGAAGGGTTGAAAGAGGGGTGTCACTTGAAGAAAATCCTCCGTGACCCCTATTATTGAAAATGAGATTTTTAAACGTTCCGTCACGGAGGGTCCATTGCTCCAGCATCCGTATCCAAGTTCCTAACATATACGTATATACCTATACGTACCGAAGCACAAAGTGACCCTCTGTGTGTTATAAAATTATCTGACTCATAGAGCACATGCCGATAATGTATATATATACCAGATACCGTCAATATCGCCTTCGCGTGACCGTCGGTCCACTTCAGAGAGATTCTCGATAAGCGATAAGATACCTTTTTAAATATGACGCAATGTAACTTTGCCGGCGACATTTTTTATGGCTGCCCGTTCAATTTGCATTATATTCCTTTACGTATATACGACTTCCATCACACTTTCGTGCATCCAGCCTGGACTCGACTTCCGGTCAATCTCGTATCCGCGTAACACACGTTTCCGTGTACACGGTATACCTGTACACACAGTATAGTCAGACTTCGGTAGCTTCACTCGTATACACGAAGCTGGTGTCCTTCCGTATTCTACGTGGTTCCATGCTCCCGGGACCAGATCGCCTCTGGTCGGTTTCCCATCTGTGTATCGGCATATATAGATATACAAATAAAGGACGAGACTCGTAGCAAGGATTTTGTCGCTCCGTTGAGAAGGGGGTCGGAGGACGCGTTTATCGCGATAGTCGGGATAGTGAGAGAGAGAGGTGGGGGGTCCTGGTAAGTCTAGGGGGTGAAAAGAGCGAAGAGTTTGGCGATGGCTCGACCAAGGGGTTGAGTTTTGGGGGGGTGGCAGAGTGGGGGGTGGGGGGCTCTATCGATTCTTTGCCTCGTTAAGCGGCGTCGGGACGGCTCAGTCGACTCGAAATTTATGCTTGCACCTCGGGAGACAACTGGGGGGTGGAGAGGGGTGGGTTATCGGGTGCTTGACAAATTTCGACTTTCGCGGTGGTTAAAAAAAAAGTAGAGGGGGAACTTCGTGGCTGCTTTATCGATAGTTGGGGGTGGGAGGGGCGTGAAGAAAGATAGGAAGCTTGCCGAGTGGCGGAGAGAGGGAAGGGGGGGGGGATATACGTGATAAAAGAAATTAACAATTGGCCGACGTCGTTAACCCTGTCGCGCGTTGCGTATCCTCCTTAATTTATCGATCCCTTAACTGCGTGCAGTTTGTCGCTTTTACGTAGGTGTAAAATTTTGGCGGGAAAACGATCGTAGATTCGAATTATAATTTGGCGGGAAATTTCTCGACTCTATCTCGCTTGCGGTTTAAGGGTCGCCTACGAGCGTCGTGACGGCCGGCGTCTAGAAAATCAGTAAAGGTCAACCTCACCGCGCGTAATCGCGCCAACACGTTTCTCATGGAGATCGATCAACCCGATATATTATTAAGATTGGGTAACTCGGTGAAACGCGAACAAGCTAATGCGCCCTAATGTCCGACTAATGCGCTCCTTCGCTCGTTAATCTCTCCGAGTTGGCACGCGTGCTAGCGCTCTTCATATCTCTCTCTCTCTCTCTCTCTCTCTCTCTCTCTCTCTCTCTCTCGCTCTCTCGCTCTCTCTCGCTCTCCCTCTACATCCTGCTCAGTCTCACACTCGGTCGCTCTACGATTCTCTGCGTTTCTTTACTTACCTCTTGTAACGCGTAAATCCGCCTCGGCTTGTCTCTGTCTCTCTTCACGGCCACGTGGCTGGACACCCGGACGCGTCAAATTAATGTTTCTGCTATCGGCACGCGGTCATCGCTGGCCTTCCAATCGATCGCCTTCCTACGTCCGAACGAACCACTGAACTGAAGTGCTGATTCGACCTTAGAGCGAGTACGACCTGATAACAAGATTCAAGACCTGGTCTTATAGCTGGATAACGTGTTGGCGCGATAATTGTTGCAGCGAAGAATTTTTGAATTTTACTAATCCGGTAACATGACAATTTTTAATCGTACATCAACTATACTTATCAGAGTTCAACCGGGGTTCGTATGTCGAGGAGACTTTTAAGGCCAGTTTTCAAGAAGTCTTTCGAATTTTGCATAAATAACCGAGTGTCATCTTTGAAAATTAACACGGCGCGTCCTCGGACTATAAATCATCTTCGTTGGTTTACCATCAGCTCTGATCTACGTTCCCTGTCAGCACGCGTGTTCACGGTTCAACGAGTTCCTTGCGGTTTCCTGTCAGAGACTATCCTACCGGCCACACAGACGCCTACGTACGTGCCCAACGTCACTTGGCAAGATCGGCTGATATTTTTGAATCAAGTAGGCTTGGTTCAATTTCAGGGGCGGGTGAGGGATATCATTTTTTGGGGGATGAAATAAATCATTTATAGTACAGACGATGGGTACCTGCTTCAGGGCCGTGAAGAGATCAGATCCACGTGAGGGTCGTCGCGGCTGATTATCGCGGCAGAAATCGAAATTGGCCAAAGGTAAACGGAAGCATCGCGGTACCAGCGGAAGACACCGCGTACGGTTAGGATCTTGAAGGTTATCGCTTGGTCAGGCAATTTTATTCCAGTCCTTATGGTCATTGGCCGAATGCTCGAAGTAACTCGTACACGTACTAACATCAAGCTAATATCAAGGCGATACGTAAGGTACGCGTAATATTCAATAAATAAGCGTGTCGAAATTATACTTGATCAGGTATCGCAAGACGCGTTCGGGCTTCTACCTGGGAGGTGAAATAGGTGACTGCTGGACAGAAGGCAGTCGGCAAGGGATGTACAGGGTGGGCGGCGCGCATATATGGCGTAGGTGGTCTGGTAACTCGTGGAAGAGTTTTAGAGCCGGTAAGAGTCTAGCCGGGTAAGAAGAGAAAGAGATGAGTAAAGGTGGAAGGAAATAGGAGCCATGTTGGCAAGGGGCAGGTAGAGGGGCGAGAGAAGGGGTCTGTGAGGTGGGGAATGGCAGTATCAGGAAAAAGAAGAAAAAAAAGGAAATAAAGGTAAAACAGGCCAGGGGCGGTGGGTGTAGTTAGGGAGGGTACCGGGGTGGAGGGGGAGGGGGAGGGGACCCCCACGGGCCCATATCAACTAGTCTCTCTCGTGTATATACCTTCCCGACGCCTCGTTTCGTATGATAGAGGTTAGGAATATTCCAACCGAGTGGTCAGGACTCTCATCTTGCTTCTAGAACGAAACGAAACTTCCATGCTTTCTCCGTACTTTCTCGTAGTCACTCGGCGCAACAACCTTTTCCAGCCCGCCGCTAGGAGTGAACAGAGCGCGCGTGTCGCTCCCTCGTGGTACCACTGTCTTTATTCGACTCTCTCGGTCTCGCCTCGCTCTTTCTCTCTCTCTCTCTCTTCGACTCTCTACGGAGGTCCGCTAGTGCGACTGGTTATTCCGCGCTCGACTTTTTTTTCCTCCCGAAATGAATTCACGTAACCTGGCTATCCCGGTTTGCAAGTCTCGGACTATGGCGCCACAGTCGCCCAGGGCTGTAGAATACACCAGGAACCGTGTACGAGTTTCGCTATGACCAAGGTGCTAAAAATTAAATCTCTATGATATATATATATATGCATAATGCTAAATTTATATACCATCTCTCTCAGGTTGCTCCTGACGGTCACCACAATGCACACCTGTCCTAAATCCTATCGATGATTTCAGGAATGAGTTCCTAGCGAATGTCCGTTGCTTTTTCTATTATTCGGTCAGTAGCCGGTAACCGATCACTTTTCAAATTAATTTCAACGATCTCTATGGGCCGTGCTGATACGCGGATGAGGGCGAGAGATGGGAAGGGGGGGCAGTTCGATTCAGTAACTATCAGCCCATCGCGATAACGCGAATTAGCCTGCCGTAAAATATTTTTAAAAATTCCAAAAAATCCACTGAGCTTTACTCATTTTTTTTTTTTTTTTTTTCTTTCACATAGTCCGATCAACGAATCCTTATATTCACCCGCGTATAATAACACGTCGGACGTCAAATCGTAAAGTCTGAATGATCTCCCGTCCGACGCCTCCGCGAACTGTTCGAGACCGTCGTAGTGGTCTGCCATAGCGAAACTACAATTTTGCAGAGGCGAATGAGTATTCCTCATTGCCACTCGGTTCGTAGCCCTTGACCACGGTCAGTGTCGTCCTTGTACTCGCGATCGTCGTGGTCGTCGGCGTCGTCGTCGGTGATGACGCGTGTGCGAGGTAAAACTGTTCGAAGACAGGAGGGGAGGCGGGGGGGAACAGGAGGGGAGGGCTGCACGAAGAAGAAGCAGCAGCAGGACCAGCCGTGTTTACAGGATAATACCCGTTGTGTGTCGCCGTAAAGTTTGGGCAAAGTTGAGAACCGTCGTGGGAGCCTGGGTAATAAAATGAGGGCCCCTGTTCTCCCCCGGGGGTGGGGCCCCCTCGATAACCCATATTGTACCCCCCAGCCCCGGTCTACTCCCTCTCACCGCCGCCCCTGGTCGTATATACCGGGACCGACCGGGCGAGTTTTGTCCCGGACCGATGTGCCAGAGGCAAATCTTCGTCATTGAACAATGGTCAGACGGACGGTAGGAAATTAGCCAAAAATGATGGGCCTGTTCGACGTAATTTTAGAAAATTTCTGATATACGAATGACCTTGGTACTATCAGTGGTTTGGCTGTCGATTAATTTAACACGTAAATGCGAGAGGTGGATCGCGCTGACAGTACTTTTGCTGCGCGCTATATACACGATCATATACCACCCCTAGTCTCCCTCCCTCCCTCCTCGCCATCCTCCCCCTAACAACAGTAGGGTGGTACAGTCTTTGCGAAAAATCTCATACCCCCCGCCCTCAACTTCCACCTGGGCGGAGGGCGGGAGGGAGGGATTGGGGGGGTACACACCGGGCTAAAAGTACGCGGCTCTTAAATAAAAGCGACGATAGACCACTGTAAGAGGCGAACGGATATATTTCGCGCTTCAATGGAAACTACCTTAAGGCTTGACGCGCGTTTTTAATGGATTAACGGGCGCGTGTAACGATTTTCCAGCTGATCTCGAATAAACAAAATCAAATCGTACGTAGGAAATGTGACTCGCTAAAATACTTTCTTTATTTTATCGCGTTTCGAATTGACGGTGCGGAAAGGACAGTTTTGAATTTCGCGGGCCGACACTGTCGCTGCGACGCAACGACCGAACCAGCCTTAGCGTTACACCGTAATACATATTTTTCAATATTTCTCTCATTACTCTCTCCAGCTTTGTCTCTCGGTGCTTCACCCTCTCGTCCTCTCTTGTGCTCTCTCCCTCCTCCGCTCCCTCCCCGCCCCCTTCTTTCCTCCTCCTCGACGCTACGATCGATCGTAGTCGAGGCCTTTGATATTCGCCGACATCGCACGTACGCTTACGCCCCGTGCTCGCATTCCTATTTTGGCTCTGTTGTCGTCCTAATAGATGGACGACTTTTCTTTTTTTCTTCGTACCCGCTTTTGTTTTTTTTACTATCTGACAAGTTTACCTTCTCGGCAACACCCAGCCCCCCTGTTAATCATTTTCCAGAGTCAATAACTTGGACCCGTAAAAACATTCAATTGGAACGAACCACGAACTCGCGACAGTTCGCTTTATTTGGCACGAGCCGACGGCTTACGCTCGAAATAAATCTTCGCGTAGATGCTAGAGGAAAGCGGGAGGCTGTAAAACGATTGTCGAGAGCCGTAGGCACACTCCATCTTGTCGTAAAGATACATACTATATATCAGCTGTCGTGCGTTTACTTTCGAAAAATCGGCAACGCTCGTCGCCGTGGACACCGACTCCATGGACGTCTAGTATTCTCCTTCGTTGGTATAAACTCCACGGTATTTCTCTCTCCACCCAATCTTCTTTAACTTGCTGTTCCAGTGTACCCGGTGTAGATCCTTGTCCTGTTATTTACTCCCGTGTTATTCCTAGTCCTATCGTATGCGCCATACTGCTCCTATCCTAGCTACATCTACCGGCGTAAATAGGCAACTACTAAGTGAAACGTCTCGGGAGCATCGCTTCGACTCCTGTAGGCGTTAGATACGCACCACAATGACGGTTACCCTGGCAGGTGAAATATTGTTATTAAATTACTCGAAGAATGGTCGCGCCGGTAATTAGCCGTGCAGTTAGTGTCCACAGGGAAAAGCCCTACGCGCCACGACAATTATTTATCAATCGCGCGGTGGTGTCCCTGCTAAATGGGACACGATTCATAAAATCGAGTGGCGCTACGGCGTACGACGGGGACGGGAGAGAATGGCGATAAATGCCCCGTGTGTTGTCTGTTGTGTGTGACAGTGTACGCTTATAGAAATATACACGTATAGCGTACACGACCGTTTACGTGTTCCGTAGAGTTTACGTTAAATGATCGCTCTCGTAGCCGAATTGTCAAATGCTCGAAATATTACGTAATCGGGTGAATACGTATGTCCCTAGTGTAATTTTGCAATGAGGTGTTGGTACTCTTCGCTTTTTGTTTTGCCATTTAACTTTCCTGTTATCTGTATCTTCAAAAATTGTCAATAAAGTTGCTCATGACTTTGACAGTTCTTCCGAATGGGCGAGTGAATTGCAGGAGTCCCCCGTGGGACGTTCGCAGCGCCACCTGTGGAGAAATGTCAAAAACTCATATAGCCGGAATTGTGATTTCTCAAGACACTCCTTTCTTTCGAGTTACCTTCATAGTCATGGGTTAATTATACTCGAGGGTCGTTCGTGGCTGTTCTCTTACGCGTCGAGGGAGAAGGACCGAATAGAAATAAAGGGCGATATGGGAAAGAATGTCTTCGTCGACATTGTAAAATAATAAGACTGTAGGAAGATGCATAATTGAATGAAACGCGGGAAACAGAGCCAAGGGGTAGTTCTTCGTAAGGGTGAAATGCTATAATTTCAAGCCAGACAGTCATGCGTTATTCAACATATACTCTCCCGCAACCCTTTCTGGAATCCTCCTACCTCCCACCTCCACCATCCTCCTACTCCTCACAAACCTAACCTTCGTGTCTCGGACTATTCCCACTACACAGCGTTACGGTACAGTACCTAACCACATTCACCCTCTCGAGACAAATCGACACGATATTATTATCGATGCCGCGATATTTCGCTGCTACAAAATAAAACAAAATATGCGTATCTAATATCTCGAATTTTTTTCTCTTCTCATTTACATCTCTGTCTCCTATTACAGGAAAGCGACAACCTTTGGTGGGACGCGTTCGCGACTGAATTTTTTGAAGATGACGCCACCCTCACCCTTACGTTTTGCTTAGAAGACGGACCCAAGAGATATAGTGAGTACAACGCAAGTATACAAAATACCCTCTTCCGTACCATCGATCCTAGAAAAATTCATTTATCCACCCACCCCTTCCCGCCAACACGGCGACCATTGCTCTCCCGATATTGTTTCATCCGCACACCCCTTCTCGTTTCTTTTACTTATATCTCCACCCAGCCTTGTATCTTCCGTCGCATTACACACTGCACGTACGTGTCGCGCGTATATTTGGGCAGCACGTGCGACCCTTCCAGCGAAGCGTCCAACAGTCGAGGGAAGTATATTACTTGGTAAAAAAAAAACAAGTTGCACCAAGGACTAAAAAAGTGAAAAAAAAAATACGAATGAAACAACTAGACACTGAAATGACGCAAAGATACCAGTTTGCTATTTTTTTGTCCATTACACTTACGTTTCTACATTTTGTTATTGTACGTCATTCAACGATACAGCTCACGTTCGAGCGTGATCGTGACGTATTTGTCTTCTTGTGCTCCTCGCGACGTTCTCTCACACGTAATATTTATTTGTCCGTCGCGTTACGACATATCACTGCTTCGCGTCCTTCATTCCTGAAGACGATTGTTTTCCTGTCCCACCTCCTCGTGCCTGCAAGAGTCAACGGCGCTGAATGTCGCTTTACGACGATTGCGTAAGAAGTACTAACCAACTTTACGTATACTTTTTCAGCGATAGGAAGGACGTTAATACCTAGGTACTTCCGCTCGATATTCGAGGGCGGAGTGACGGAACTTTACTACAACATGAAACACCCAAAGGAGTCGTTTCACAATACCAGCATAACGCTAGACTGTGATCATTGCGTCATGGTCACGCATCATGGGAAACCGACGTTTACGAAGGTAAGGAAATACCAAGAATTTTAATTCTGATGTAACGTAGCAAAGACTTTTGGTGGAATAGATTAAAGGAATAAGTATTTCCCCTCGCCTTGCGTCAACGCGGGGAGGTACTCGGTTCGATAATTGACTGTACTCATTTTTGTCATTTCAGGTGTGCACGGAAGGTAGGCTAATACTGGAGTTCACGTTTGATGATCTCATGAGGATAAAGTCGTGGCACATGTCTGTAAGGACGCATCGAGAATTGGTACCACGGGCGGTAGTGGGTCTTCACACTGCTCAGCAGGATCCAACGGCGCTGGAGCAACTGACCAAAAACATCACCAGGCAGGGAATCACAAACTCGACCCTGAATTATCTTAGGGTACGCATGTCATCCGTTGAGCTTCGTACGATCCTTGATCAAGGTTGGCCTTGTGAGAGTCGTCCGTGTTACGTTTCACCGGGGTCTTGACACTTTCACCAGTGCCAGCTCGGCTTACACGACCTCAGCTCTTGCTCTGGTTTTTTTTTTGGTCTCTGATGGACCAAGAAAATCTCTACGCTCCACTAATTCATGGTCTGTGATCATCTTTGCAGTTATGTGTCATCCTTGAGCCGATGCAGGAACTGATGTCCAGGCACAAGGCTTACGCACTGTCGCCCCGGGACTGCCTCAAGACAACCCTGTTCCAGAAGTGGCAAAGGATGGTTGCCCCGCCGGGTAAGAGAGGTAGACGGACAGTTGCTTTACATGAGAACCACCAGCCAGTGGAGCCAGCTACTACTACAATCTTGTTGCGAACTGTGAACCCACATATATCGGTTATCGGGTGATTGAATTCCGCTCCACGTCACTGCACATGAAACTTGGTTCCAAATGACTTTTTTTGTACTTACTTTTGTTTTCCCTTTTTTATTCTTACATTGGTATGCTTGTCTCGCGAGAGTGCCGAGGTTGCATGTTATAAATGTATTTTTTAATTGAATTAATTTGATGAGATCTTTATTTTAATTATCGACTCATGGATGATCCCAGTACTGGAGGTCACGTATTGTGAAAATGTATCACTGGTTTGAAGGAGGTTATTTAACGTTTTCTTTGTATACCTATTGGCGGAATTTTTATATCGATTAGAATCGCCTGACTGGGCAGTTGATGAAGGCAAGACGTAGATAAGAATGTATCGTTAAGGTCAAGAGAACTCTGGAACCAAGTCCACATGGCACAATGCAATGTTACTGCGAGCGTGCTTAGCTGTTAATATTAAAAGTGCAAGAGATATACGTAGCGTGCGAAGACGTAAAGTATCTATCTGTCGCTGCATGTGTGCCTGTGTAACTAACAAGCATATGTCAGAGACCTTTGATTTAAAGAAAGGTCCACAGCTGGGTAGTGATATTGTATTAGTATATGCTTAGCGCCACTATGGGTGCCTACGCCGGAGGTATTCTCAATGGAGATTTTTATATTTCAGAGTCCCAGAGACCGGCGAGTAAGAGAAGAAAGCGGAAGGGCAGTACCTCGGGTCCGGGGAACAACGCCCCACCGGCGCCAAGTAAAAAGAGATCACCCGGGCCGAACTTTTCCCTGGCGTCTCAGGTGATTATGGGCTACTCGATAGTCATTGGAAAATGGATACGCTTGTCGTACCAGTATTTAAAGCTCCTAACCTTCTACCTTACGATTGGATTTAACAGGACGTGATGGTCGTGGGTGAACCTTCTCTGATGGGTGGTGAATTCGGTGACGAGGATGAACGGCTAATCACGCGGTTGGAGAACACGCAGTACGATGCGGCAAATAGCTTAGACGCTCACAGTCACGACACCTCGGGTGGACCGCCACCGCATCCTCACCAGTTTCATTCGGAACCAACCCCCGGAAACTCCTGGCCACCCGATCGCGGTCCAGGACCGCCACAGGGAGGACCTGGCAGTCAGGTAAGCGACCGACGACCTTCTTCGAGGTAACGATGCTGTCTCTTCGGTATCGTTCATATATTCGTATCACGTTTCAGGGTGTTCAGGGCTCACAAGGTGGCGCAGGGGCTGGTGTACAGGGATCACAAGACGCCAATCAACAACAGCAAGACAAGAAAAGCCCCGCGGTGAGCCAGTGAGGCCAGGAGTCCCCGCGCCCCCCCACCAGGGGGCGACGGGGGCGCAGGCCCAAAAATGTGGCTCCCTAGCGGGGCGAGAATCCTAACCTCCCCACATCCTACCTGACGTCCCCAACCACGCGACTCTCGCAGGTCGGTGTTCTTCCGCTTGCCCACGCAGGCCTACCTGGCCACGCCGAGCACGCCCAGCTCGGTCCTTCTTCCATAGGGATGGAACCCTCGGAGTTGGCTCATGCCCAGCAACAACTGCTGGCGGAGTCTGGACCGGGCACGATGCTGTCGCCATCTGCTCAGCCTACTGGTGGAGGCTTGACGCAGTCGCTTCAGCAGGGACAGGGCCATGTCCAAGGTCAGGATCCCTTGCAGAGCTTGGTGCAGCAGCTACTCTATCTACAGCAGCTCGAGTATCTTCTGGCTCAACGAGGTCATATCTGATCTACGGAAACGAGTCCATGGGGGGCTTCTTCTAACTTCCTCGACGACATTTCCTCGATGCTCCCTCGACAAGAGGATACCCCGCTTCCGTCAAGTTTTTGAAGGATGATCCTGTCCGTTCGTCGTTACCTCTTGAACATTTTAATGGACCTTCGGTGCAGATCTCTCGTGTACCACAAGATGGACTACGTCAGAGCTGCTCTCTAAAGTTTTATCGAGGCACCAAGAGGTAGATAGGTCCGCGTGGTCCTGGCACAGGATTCTAGCGAACGGACTCTCGATTAGCCAATTGATACGGGAGATTAAGCGTCCACGTATCCTGCGCTCAGGAAGAGTCCCGCGAGGATGATATTAAGTGATCGCTCGACTGACTCTGCTGCTTCGGGATACCGCTTATGGACGGGCAGCGCGCGAGAGAGTGAGCGTCTTTTTCTTTTTCTTTTTTAAAAGCGTGTGATAATACGAAGGAAGTGACTCAGTGAGAAAAAACGAAGAGAATCGAAAATTATAACTGAAAAAGGTTAACGCGAAATGAATGTACGCCACGTCGCAAGAGACGATTTCCGCTCTGGCGCGAGCTGTGAATGAATCTCTATCCGTCAACAGTATTGATATAATTATAGAGTAAATGAATATAATATTCTAAGAGATCTAGCGTAAGTATGTATTGTGCAAACGTGCGTGGAAGAGCGAGAGAGAGAGAGCGAACGAAAGGAAAAGAGAGAGTGAACCAAGAAAACGAAGAAAGATGCGTGAATGAGAAATCGTAGAAAAATTGAGAACGACAGAATGAGAGAGCAAAAGAAAGCGAGCGAGCACAAGAGAAAGATAAGAGCGCAAAGTGAAAGAAAGTAGTATGAGCGTGAAAGAAAGTTATAAGCCATGGTGAGGAAGTAGGAGAGCGCGAAGGAAAAAAAAAATCACTATCAAATCGCAAAAGATCCATCGATTACAAACGCACAATCCCTGACCGTCGTGAAGACTCGAAATCATTTTAAAACCCCTTAACTTTTTTTATCCCATTTATTGAAACCTCGATTAACGCCAATGTCCCATGGGTATCTTCCTTACCGTCAAGCATAAAATCATCTATTTTCTATTTCCCCTCGCCTCTTCCCTCGTCCTCGCCCCCTTGTTACCGAGGCAGCGTCTCAGTCGTGCGCATGTAATCTTAACAAAAGATGCGCGCGCATGTCGTATCAATCGTAAAGGAGGCCGCGACAAAAACGAAACAGCTCAAAAAGCGACAGCAGCTGTCAAGCGATGACCGGCAAAAATTACAGCCTCAAACATTATTATCAATACCAAGCGACGTCAAGTGTCACGCAATTTTCGTAACTCCCAACTTAATCAGATCCGTTCCTAACGTCTAATTAACGACAACGTAACTTCAACGCCATTTCGATACTTAACACTTTTCAATTAATCTAAACGTCAATCCATCGAAACACAAAACTCGAAACTCTCTTCTATTGTATATACGTCAACCAAAAGTTGTAACATGACCCACGCTTTCGTAACGACCAGACAAAACTTTGCACAGTCCTTGTGGTGATCCTGCTATACAGCAATATATATATATATATATATATATGACACGCACGCGCGCACGCACATACACACGCTCCGATCACATTTATATTGTACAAAGTTCCTTGCGCGTTACGTTAAACACATTGTATATGTTCCTCGTTGTATTTGTTCCTATTTTTCTACTTCGCGACACATTGTGTTTTATCGTTTACCGGATCTCTCTCTTTCTCTTTCTCCCTCCCTCCCTCCATCACACAGAAAGCACTCGCATACTCTTAAGATCTTTTACTAAATACCCAATTGCGAATTCACAACGGGTAGTCGCATCGTATACGCAGTGCGATAAGACATCGATTAGACGCGCGAGAGGGAGAAGCAGGGTGAAATCGTTGACAACGTTGCCTCTTACGGCAACGAAATACACTCCCGTATATACATATATATTATACGTATATAGACGCTGCACATTTCTTGGATCACCACACTAGCGACACAAAGCGGAACTTTTGACAAGTCTTTGTATTCTCGAACCGGGTCCGCTTAGCGAATACGATGACAAATTTACATTTTCTAATCGAATAACTTAATTCTATCGTTAATCATATCGTGTCCCGAATCAATTTCTACCGTGACATCGTTTAGTAATTTTACTGTTCAACTACTTGGCCATCCGAAAGATTCGTTCCTAACATCCTCATATCCGTTTACACGAAACAGCGCAACAACCTCGAGACTCGTGCATGTAGGGAATATCCAAATCCTCTTTGTCGCTTTTCTTCCCGACACGGAGACGCCGCCCGATACTTTGGATGACCCGATATCGTCAGGTGTGACTCAAAAGCGTCGATTCGTCAAAATGGCAATTCGCGTTGCCGGCCGTTGATACTTTTTTGATTATGTATATAAGAGGGGGATATGCATAAGAGACAGCGTTAGCTTGTAGTCCAGAGAGAACACGAGACACCTATTGGTACGGGCTTATTATTATTATTACAATAATTTTATTATTATTATTAATTATTAATATTATTATTATACGCGGTGGACACGGGAGGTTTCATATGAACGGTTATGGGAATAAGCAGAGACCCATTACGCGCGTTTACACTCATCATGTACACACTTATACATATTATACATACACACGTCATGAATTAGTTGGATAAGGACACGCGTGAAGCCAGTACAGTCCCACAGCGCGAGTGTTTGCGTGAAAGTAGAAATGTATAATGTTGGCTGAGTCTGTATTCCTGCGTGCGTCCTGTGAGCGCACGTGTCACGTTCCTTTGGGAATGAAGTACGGAATGAATGGTAATGAGAGAATGTACGATTGGGAGAAAGTATGGAACGTGAGCGAGAGAGAGAGGAAGAGAGTGTGTGTGAGAGAGAGAGAGAGAGAGAGAGAGAGAGAGAGAATGAATGCGAGTACGTAAGAGCAGGATGGAACGAGTGATTTCAACACGAGCATGGTGGGTTTTAGGATAAATGATTTATTGACAAATGTTGTATATTATTACGAATTATAATGACACTATTATAATTAATTAATGAATTATTATACTATAATAATGTGAATTGAATTTAAACAAAAAATACATAAATGATAAGTAATAGGAAATTTTTAATTGTTAGCGAAAGCACACGAGGAGCCGCCATTTAAATACGAACCGCCTAGTTTCAACTTGAAGATAGAGATACGACCGATTCCCTCGTAAAGGACGTGAAATGCGCGCGCTTTTTGAAAAAGTCATTCGAAGCCCGTACGGGACGATGCTCTCGCGTGATTCGCTCTTGTCGCGTCTGCGAGTGACGCGTGTCGTTGAGAAAGAAAATGGAAAATTTTTTTGTTGTAAAAAGTGCATTACCAAAATATCCATACTTCTCGTGTCGACTGTACACGGGCTGTAATTTATCGAACTATCGATCATTTTACACTGATCCATGGTCGATACTGTCGTACATCGAAGACTCCACTATTTTCAATAATGGCGGTTCCAGTCACGGGTTCAAATTTGTCAGTTTGCTCTTCTTCGTTAAATGTCCTGAATTTTTTTACTGAAATTCCATCAGGGATCTGCAATTAAAATGGATCGCAGCGTCATTCGATTGCCGTGTATAACGTACTTGTAAATAAATCCATAAATTATTTTTCCCATTCTTCTGTGTTAAAGAACTTTTCGAGTCTCTAGGGTATCGATGTTATATTGCAATTTACTTCAAGATCATTTTCATGCCGGAACTCTTACGGGCAACAAGCTGACGCCGTCGCGCCTCTCAAATTTGGAAATGCACTTTTGCGACCGCAGGATACCAAAAAGATGTCGACATCGATCACGCGGGTTCATGCCGGTAGCGTCCACGCCGGAAGTGTCAATTGCTGGAATTGTCGATGAATGGTTTGGAATTGCAATTCGACCCAATTTCGCCATCGAATTTTTCTCATCCTGATCATCCACCTCAGCCCTCTTAGCCCTCATCAGCAACCCCTTAAATCTAACCACGGTGTCCATCCATTCAAGCCATAAGTCATCGAGTTCCGTTTCGCCAGTTCCCATGAATCGAAAATCATACAAACTAGTTTTTAAATATGTAATGAGAGAGAGAGTGTGCGAGAGAGAGAGAGAGAGAGAGAGAGAGAGAGAGAGAGAAGTGATAAAATGAACGAAGTGAAAAACAATGACAATTACAATTAGAAGAAATATTGAAAGTATCGATCGCGATGATGAACGATTCCTCGTCGTGGGAAAGCCAAAATGGATCGCCCTTCCCTCCCCCAAAACTCTTTATTCGGATGATCGCTTCGGTTTTTAAAATTTTTAATGATTGCGTACACACTCTAAATGATTTTTATTACTGACACGATTCAACGTGACGAATGGTTCACGCCATTTTTCTTCTTTGCTCTACATTCTGTTCGACCCCACCCCGTTCGATGACGACTAGGATCATTGACGACGACAGTGATGTTTAATGACGATGATGACGATAATGATGATACGAATGATGATGGTAACGATTACTATTATTCTTATTATTACTATTATTATTAACATGTTTTCAAGCAGTGTACAAATAAAATTTCCAATCACTTAACATCTGTATGCCGACTTACATTCACTGCGACAATTCGCGAGACGTCGTCTTAACTATCGAGTCCACGATCCAAAGGGATCGGCGGATCGAGAAAAAAAACATTGCCGATCCCTTTGTCGTTGACGGAAATAATTTTGAAAATCGAAACGATCGGTCAGATTCTTTTTTTTTCGTACACGTATATACCATATATCATGTATATGGCAAATGTCGTAGGATCATCACGGTCTGATCGATCTTCGATCGGAAATTATTTCAAACGCACTTCCGGCACGATCTGACCGATCGGTATCGCAAAGCCCTAAAGTTGGAAATATATCCCCCATACGAACCGGACTAATCACGAGGTTCATCCTCACTTTTTATTATACTTGTGGAGCTGCTGCACGATTTTCCATATTTTTCCGTATTTTCAAGCCGCGTGTCGCCATTTATGTCCCATGAGGATTCGGCATTCAGTACGAAGGGCCTGGGAGTACATCTTGGCTCAGGGACAAAGCATGGATTGTTGGCATAGCGTTCGATAGGGCTATTCGAGGCCTTTCAACTGGAAGAGCCGAATTCTTGTGAAATTATTTCTTCGATTATTATCATTATTATTATCGGTTAACTTCGTTAAGCTTCAACTTCGAACACTCAAATCTCGATACATCCCTGTATTATACGGTCTCGTTGCAAACGGGACGTATAGGATTCGTCGCCGTGATTTTAAGCCGATTAATATGTCCTGGTGCACAAGGACTCAGCATGACTATTCTGAAAAGAGAAGGTATTTGTAATCATTTTTTATAAACGGTCAGTCTTGCATGTAATATTGTGAAAAACGTGCCAGTCGTCGTACCGTCTTTTCTTGAGCGACATTACTTAATTACAAAGTGAAAAAGAAAAGTTTAAAATGCTGGCAGACATTGCTTATTCGCCTTGCCAAGTTCAGACGATTTTTTCGAGTTCAACGAATGGGTCCTATGACGTAATGGGTCAGTGATACGTCACAACGAGCCGAATTGTTCGTATCGGGAATTTTTTTTTTCTATTTGTCCTTTCTTTTTTAATTTTTAATATAGTGGCTAAGTACGGGATACGTGCTCTGTTAATTTGTGGTGGGGGATGCTGACGGGGGTGTTGGTGTAAGGAATACCAAAGTGTAAATAAAAAATGAAAAAATGTGTGCGTGTACTCGATTGGGACTGTTCTGTTCGTTGGAGTGAATATATATATCTATATATATTGTTGTCATCTGAACTTGGTTGGGTTTACGTGGCTGTGGTGTCCGTATAAGGAAAAAAAAAATAAAAGAAAAGTTAAAGAAAACAGTTCTCGATCAGCACGATGGCCAATCGCTAGTACTGGACCAGTCTTGAGCGACGAACGTGCACCGATTATAGTGTATAAAATAATAGTGAATTAGGGGTGATTAATGCGAGCAAGGATATACATTTACCCTCTAAGTGGATATGAGCCAGCTCGGTATATTATATTAATATACATTCAAAGTTGGCTCATCGCCATGACCAATAAAATAATAAGAAATTATCATCTAATTACATTTTTACGCACTCCAAATTTTTATCCTCGTCATTTGTATCATAGCGACATGTGTTTAAAAATCAACATTATATGTATGTAATCAAAATTGTAACTGAGAAAAACGTTAATAAAAAAAAAGGTATTCCAAAGCGTTATGCTAATGTATTTTATAACCTGCTATCCGTTTTTATTCTCTGGCTCATTTTTGCCTCTTTTGATATATGTATCCATTGGAAGACATCTTGGATTAAATTAAAAACGTAAGAAGGACCCTTGAAGACGTATAAGTTATTGGTAAGGGCCATGGAAAGGATTGTATTATAATACATCCTGGACTCTGCGCACTGGTTACTTATCGAAATCGAAATACAAACTTGTAACGGCTCAAGGTGATTACATCATATTTGCTTTAAATTTCCGGAAAATACGACATATCCTGTTCGACTAGTCGTTGAATGAATATTTTTCACTGTTTCTTAGATTGACAATCATATCTAAATTTATATTTAAATATTTTATGCATATCTAGTTTTGGAAATGTAAATAATTTATTATGTAACCGGTAATTCTTATTGTTTTGGTAATGAGTTTGACTAACCTCTGTGGAACGTTCCCGACGATTCTACAGAAATAAGATGGTGAGGGTTCTATTTAAGAGCCCATTGGCTCCTGCCACAGTAGCCAGTCTATCATTGGCTAGATCAAAGTGCGTGTCGCTTCGCCGGTAGAGCAACCATATAGTGCGCGCAAAAGTTGCGCACCAGTCTTTACGGGAGTTGCATCACTACACGTGAAGTCGGTCCTTCGCGTCTCTATCTGATTTCTTGGAGAATTTCACAAAAATACGTTAAAAATGTTGGCCGCCGCAAGATTATTGAGTCGCAACTGCACGGGTATCACGTGTGATATTACGAGGAGACAACAGTTCAGCACTTTGTTTAAAAATGTAAGTTTTTGACGAGCAGCGAGCCATTCTCTAGACTGCCGTTTCAGGCGTTTCCAATCTTTAGCGCTTTTTTGAGTTTTTCCACATGTCCTTAAAACACATATTATTTATTTACTTATTACGAGATTCGTGTTGACTTCGATTTTTTTAATTTCTTATACATTCTTGTTGCTGAAGTAATCGTATTGAATACGATTTACTGCTATGGAAGCATCTCGTTTCCTCGAGAAACCGGCACGCCACCGCGTTAGGTGCTGTATCATTGGATATTTTCGTTCTTTTATTGCAGAGTATTTATCGTATCGCAGGATTTTTTTCACAAAATAAAAATGCAATCCTGTTTTAGAATTTGACTGTCGAATTCAGTACATATCTTATTATTTTTAGCTATATATTGTAATATATTGTAATCGTGGTCATTATGTACCCAGGATTTCTTTAGGACCCACGTGATTTGATATGGAGTTATTCTGTATCTCGTACTTTTTTTTTATGCGGAATTGGAATCATTGTTAGAATAATCTATAGTTTTACAGAGTCTATATAGGCACTGCTTAATCTTACAGGTCCAGAATCTTTTAGAGTGTTAATAATTTTGAGATGAATATATTTTTTAAATTATAGGCTGCTGCTCCAGTATCCATGGTCCAAAGGCCCATGGATTTGCAACAGTACCGTTATAAGTAAGTATATTGTTCTATTGCATATATCATACCTTATGGAAAAATAACATTATATTTGTAGTTTGCTAGTACCTTTGCATGTTATTTTTTCACATTGTTAAATTTCATACATTGAATTCCTCAAAATTTCTTAAATCCCAACTCATGCATAAGATTCTAATACAATTGGAAAATAACAAATCCCATTAATTATTAACCTGTAATGTCCGAGCAGATCAGAAGGTGTAAAGGGTGCAGTGATTGGTATAGATCTTGGTACAACATTTTCCTGTGTGGCGGTGATGGAAGGAAAGCAAGCTAAGGTTATTGAGAATTCAGAAGGTTCAAGAACGACACCATCCTATGTTGCATTCACAAAAGGTTTGCCACTGATATGAATATTCCCAATAGTCATATATTCACAATACATGTGCATGCTTTATTGAAATTATATCATTACTCAGTGTATTTCTATACCCACCCAAATAATAACCTATAATTTTAGATGGAGAGCGGTTGGTCGGTATGCCTGCTAAGCGTCAAGCAGTCACCAACTCTGCAAATACCTTCTATGCCACAAAACGTCTCATTGGACGTAAATTCGAAGATCCTGAAGTGAAGAAAGAAATGTAAGATACGAATCAAATAACTTCGATATCTTTGATCCAATAAAATGTACTAATATTAAATATTCTCCGTCATAGGAAAACTGTGTCATACAAAATCGTACGTGCTAGCAATGGTGATGCTTGGGTTCAGGGCAGTGATGGGAAAATGTATTCGCCAAGTCAAATCGGAGCCTTTGTTCTCATGAAAATGAAGGAGACTGCTGAAGCCTACCTCGGTCAACCTGCAAAGAATGCAGTTATCACTGTCCCTGCATATTTCAATGACTCTCAGCGACAAGCAACCAAAGATGCCGGACAGATAGCCGGTCTTAACGTTCTTCGAGTTATTAACGAGCCGACTGCAGCCGCTCTTGCTTATGGCATGGATAAGACTGACGATAAAATGTAAGTATAAAACATTGTCACTCCAATATTTCAACGAATATGTGATATATTAGTTTACTATGATGTTTTTATTTTTCGTCTCTCAATGGCTACCTAAGAGTAGTGTTTATGTGTGGACAAGTTCTACTGAGTTTCTCTATTATCAATTCTTAATAAATAAATAATTTATAAATCTCTAGTAAAAACTTCCGTTTATAAACATTTCAGTATTGCCGTTTACGATTTGGGTGGTGGTACTTTCGATGTTTCTGTCCTGGAGATTCAGAAGGGTGTCTTTGAGGTTAAGTCCACTAATGGTGATACGTTCTTGGGTGGTGAGGACTTCGACAATGCCTTGGTCAACTACTTGGTCACTGAATTCAAGAAGGATGTATGTACTTCGTTACTATATTACATCGATACTGATTAATATTATTTAATTTTAATGTTTAATTGTTTATTATAGCAAGGAATCGATGTTACCAAGGATCCTATGGCCATGCAACGATTGAAAGAAGCTGCCGAAAAGGCGAAAATCGAATTGTCTAGTTCCCTACAAACAGATATCAACCTTCCATACTTGACAATGGATTCCAGTGGACCGAAGCACTTAAATCTTAAACTTAACCGAAGCGTTTTTGAGAATCTCGTCTCAGACCTAATTAAGCGCACTGTGCAGCCATGCCAGAAGGCGCTATCCGATGCCGAAGTATCCAAATCGGACATCGGCGATGTTCTCCTCGTAGGAGGAATGACCAGAATGCCCAAGGTTCAGCAGACAGTGCAAGACATTTTCGGACGACAGCCATCAAAAGCTGTGAACCCTGATGAAGCTGTTGCGGTTGGTGCTGCTATTCAGGGTGGAGTACTCGCTGGTGATGTCACGGATGTTCTTCTTCTTGACGTCACTCCACTGTCTCTGGGTAAAGATCTTAATCATATAATATTTATGACTTTTATCAAAACATAGGATGATGCTAGTATACTAATCTTCTCTCTGACTCCATGAGGACAATGACCACTGACATATTAAATTCCCTTAAATCTTATTGACATGACTTACCAGTGAACTTAAAGCCTTATAAATTTTTGTACAGGTATCGAAACACTTGGCGGTGTGTTCACCAGGTTGATTTCCCGTAACACTACCATTCCCACAAAAAAGAGTCAAGTCTTCTCCACCGCGGCTGACGGTCAGACTCAGGTCGAAATTAAAGTTCATCAGGGTGAGCGAGAAATGGCCTCCGACAATAAGCAACTGGGTCAGTTCACCCTCGTAGGCATTCCTCCTGCACCCAGAGGAGTACCACAAATTGAAGTGACCTTCGATATTGATGCAAACGGTATCGTACACGTCTCCGCTAAAGACAAGGGAACCGGCAAAGAACAGCAAAGTATGTTGTACTTATTTTTTTTTTCTTCTTAATTCCTATAGATCCCCATTTACATGATGCGCATATTTTTCGTCACCTAATACTATTTTTACAATTCAATAGTGCCTGTGGATAAACTTTACTGAATGACAAGAATCAATCGTTGATCTTTATACTATCCAAAAAAGATATAATTATTACAAACATTATGATTCTTTGGATTTCAGTCGTTATCCAGTCAAGTGGTGGTTTGAGCAAAGACGAAATCGAGAACATGGTAAAGAACGCCGAACAGTATGCAAAGGAGGACAGGATCAAGAAAGAAAGAGTTGAGGCAGTGAACCAGGCTGAAGGAATCGTTCATGACACCGAAGCCAAAATCGAAGAATTCAAATCGCAGCTGCCCCAAGACGAGGTACGTTACACTGACAAACCATATTCGTTCTTCAAATTTTCAATGACAATCAAATCATATAAAAATGTTGATTATAGTGCGAAAGGCTCAAGGGTCTCGTCGAAAAGCTCAAAGAAACTCTTGCTAAGAAGGATAGCATGGATCCTGAAGAAATCAAGAAGGAAACCAATGAGCTTCAGCAGGCCAGCCTTAAATTGTTCGAGATGGCATACAAGAAGGTAAGCAAGAAATTATAAAACTTGTTAAAAATATATTTCTTAAATCTCATATTAATCAATTTAATTTGGCATTGTTCGTTCAGATGGCTGCTGAACGCGAGGGAAGTGGAGGTAGTCAGAGCTCACAGGAACAACCGCCTGAGGGTGAGAAGAAGGAGGAGAAGAATTAAATGCAATCGTACAATTAAATTATGTCTAAAATTAGACAGGTCACCCGTGTAACCAATGTGGAATTCATTGATCGTCAAAGTCATTCAATCTTTTTTAACTATTCAAGTTATAGGGGTTAGAAAGGAAATAATAAGAGCAGTATCGTTATCGCACGTATACCAAAAACTACTAGTATGTATAATAATACACACTCGCCTTCCTTACACATTCTAACCTAACTTTATATAGCGGACGATTCAATGAATCCATTGCCCGGTTCGTAAAACAAAATTAGTCATTACTCGCAGAGGTATAAGGTCATTCAATTACACGATGAGGCTCCTCCTACATAGGATCAGTAAAAATTCTCAGGGATATTGATTATCTTTGGGTAGCTCATGATCTTTTTTTTTTATTTTAATTACCAAAAGACAATTACCGAAAAAAGAATCTTAGCCTTTGGTTCTCGGAATGTCCCTCGTTCGCATTTGGCAGTTCAAAATTAAACTCTGCGACGTATGCACTACTTACTAGTAATTTAAGATTACTTTATATTATTCGCAAATCTATAATAACAAGCACTGTAGCGAAAACAAATTGTCGTGTATATTGTGTACATAATGTGCCGCCGTGCGAATCGGATCGTTTTTTTTTGACACTATCAAGAAAGGATCCAGTTGTTTTGGAAAGCCTCGTCATCTTCAGAACAACGTTAAGAATTTAATGTGTAGGCTGACAAAGATGACATTCTTATTCCCATGTCAGCGACCACACAAAGAGGTGAATACCTGTTCAAAATCAGATAAGTTCTAATTTTTTGTGCTTAAAGTATCCTCTTCGTGTGGTTAGAATTTTCTCATGCATAGAAGAAAATTGGGAGGAAAGAAATGGTAAAACCTATCCAGTGTGAATGGGACAAAGCCTCTGTGAAGAAGGAGGTCTAAGAAAGAATGAGAAAGAAAGCGTGTTACTAGAATGTAGCGAACATAATAGAATAAGCAAAAACACAATACTGTAGAAATACTGTATAAGAAATATCTATGTCGTACTATTGTCTCGTTTAACCCAGTCCAAATTTTTTTTATTTACAATATCTACCCAGAAAAAACTTATATCCTTCAAGTTTTCGTTGTGTTTGTTCAATAAACAGTTTTAAATTTAATATATCTGCAATCTCGTGGGCTCAGTTGTTGACCAAGGTATTTCATTAGTAGTTCTTAAAAATGGGGCATTTACCATGCAATAAGCTTGGATCATTTAATATCAAAATATAACACCCAAAGATGAGCAGAGAGATACACAACGCTACGACTTTAAATGATACTAAGATCATGGCGCTAAATCGTAGCGGCGAGTCTGGAAGTAGGACTCTGTGATCCTCATCTCCGTCGACAATGCGAATTCCGCCATAGCCAAACTAGACGTGAACACGACTGTGTAGCTTGGCGGACAGAGGTTCTCCGCTACTCGCCGCAGTGCGTGACATCTACAGGACACGGGGGTGTTCCTTAATAAAAAAAAAACCTGGTCCCCTATGGGGCCCCGGAGGGGTCGTTTCTCCCTTGCGGAGAGGCAGGACCTCACGGAAATGGGCGAGGAGGGGC
>JARQTI010000458.1:231706-325511 GCA_030142655.1 Trachelus tabidus | reverse complement strand
ACCATTGTGGGAGGCATGGTCGGTGGCATTGTTGGAGGCATAGTTGGTAACATTGTAGGGCGCATAGTCGGTGGCATTGTTGGTACCATTGTGGGAGGCATGGTCGGTGGCATTGTTGGAGGCATAGTTGGTAACATTGTAGGGCGCATAGTCGGTGGCATAGTTGGAGGCATTATTGGTACCATTGTTGGAGGCATAGTCGGTGGCATAGTTGGAGGCATAATTGGTACCATTGTTGGAGAGATAGTCGGTGGCATTGGTGAAGGCGTAGTCGGTGGCATCGTTGGTCGCACAATGGGAGGCATAGTCGGTGGCATAGTCGGTGGCATAGTTGGAAACATAGTCGGTTGCAAAGTAGGTATGCCAGTCGGAATCCCAGTAGGAATTGGTCGAGGAGTCGACGTGGTAGCATTGGGCAAACGGCAACAAACTTCCAAATCTCCAGTACACCGACGAGACCTGGAAGTATCCCAAATGTTGAAAATGAAATTCCAATAAAAAAAAATTCAAAATACTCACCGAATATCGATCACTCCAATTCCATCAGTAATAATAATATTATTAGAATCACATATATAATATGGAACACATATGCAAGATGGTACAGGCGACGCGGTAGTCGTAACTTTCTGAATTACTTGGTACTTCAATTTATGCTTCAGCAAATGCAACAAGAACAAAGGAACCGATCCAGGACTCGAAGTACCGAAAGATGAGTCACCAGCCCAAAGAATACTTTTTCCTTCCTTTCTCTTGCCTCCTTGTTCCCAGGATTCAACGTTCTGCTTCCCGATGATCACAAAAGCCAAAGTCACTAAGACGACTCGAATCATAATTGAAGATGAGCAACCACAGATGACACAATTAGGCCCCAACGCCTCCACGGTACGATTTACATTAAACCACCATCGGCACTCAACTCGTTTATGTATACAGGATGCTAGACAGAGAATTTCATAAGTTATGGGAAGCGTCTGCCACGAGATACAGCAGTGGAATCATTTTAATAAGCCGACAACCAATCCCTGAAGCCTATCTGGCATAATTGCACTTGAGTTCAGCCATGCGATAACTGACATGGAAAAACCATAAAAAAAAGGAATTATCTAGAAAAAAATGTCATTTTCACATCATCCAAAAATAAATTCCAATAACATTATACAAAAATTCAAATATCGATTATAGATTGATAAAGTCTTTTTGACATTGACCCAAATAGTCACTAAATAAGCAAAAAAGGGACTGCCCACTAACCCAGTCCACAAAACACTACCTTGATTTTTTTATCGCTATCATTAATGGCCACTGATTCAAAAATGCATGTGTTACTCACTGCTCATACACGGTGTACTAGTTAACTGTGTGAATGACCTACTTAGCTATAGCAGGTGACAGGAAGATGTCACACGTTGAGTTTTTTGTATGTAGTCGCCAATGGAAATTGTGGTTGCCATTAAGTTTTGAGCAAGAATAATAACGTTATGCTATCAGGGTTGATTAATTTTTTTAATGATCCTAGTCAGTGTACATTAATAGGACGTACCTCGGTTTCACAGCGTGTAATCAGATTACGTTTACACATATCCCATGGGTCAACTTGGACGGTTGTCAAAAAATTGTGATAATTGATTACAACTGGGCTAATGCCGACGGATTCTCTTGTATAGTAAAAACTTTATACTGGATATGGTTAAAACGGCACAAATTTCAGTAGATGAGTGCAGTCGCGTTTCCATGAGTCACAACGCCACGAGTCCAACCAAAGTCACGCAATGTTTAATAATTTACCATAGATCCATCGGGTCGATATACAATTACAGTGCGGAGGCGACAAATCATTTGATGCGATTTTATGCGAGACAGTGCGCGCAGCCCGTCGCCTATTACGTGACGTAACGGAGTCAAAATTGTGCAAAATGAATATTTACAATTTTGAAAAATTGATTCCAAGCAGTTTCAGTACGGTCGAGATAGCCGTAAGATATCTTGTAGTGCAAGTGCGTGATTATAACAGCGTGTAAGAAGAAATGCAGAAAAAAAAGAGGAGTGAATTTTTTTCTGCAAATGCTATTTATTAAACAATCAATAATCGCGATAGATTCAGACACATAGGACATACGGTTAAATAGTACAAAATAGATATTAATATACATTACTGCAAGTATATATATTATATAAGTATATATAGCGAAGGTATGCAAGTGCAGCGTACAGAAATGTGAGAGGTTGTTTTCCCAAGCCAAAAAATAAAGAAACTAAAAAAAATCACTTTTGTGCAAAGAACTGAAATTCTTTTTTGAAAAATTTACTGCCAACAAAAACAACCTCTGTGAAAAGAAACGTTTAAAGGATTATATAAAAACTATAATCGTCCACCCTCACTGCTTCCTCCTCCCTAAAGGGATGAGCAGGAAGGATGACGTGGTGGACCATGATGAAATTAACTTTTGTACAATTCTGTAAAATGTGCAAATTACAATAGACTTGGTGTTTTAGAGCGCGAAAATCAAATATAAAACTTTTACAGAAAACCATCTTTCACGTCAAGTCGTATCTGTAATAATCGTAACTTTTTTTTTTCTTTAACCAATGCACGATCGTCAGTAACAAATGACTCTTCACCGAGGCACGAAATCATGAGATATGTGTAAATATAAAAAAAAGGAATAGCATTAGCTTCCAATGCGTCTTTTTTAAATTCGTTATCAAATACAGTCTTAGACATGCCCAGGTCACGTGAACCATTTTTTTTTTTCAAAAACTGACGATCATACATATAATGATACACCACTACCCAACAGGTTATGTGGCTACTATTTAATCGTAGGAACAATTGGAGGAACCATATCACCGTGTAACTTTGAATATTAATCGCCGATTAATAACAATATTAATATTAATTACATATTCTTAATTATAATAACATTAGATCATAAACATTCTCAAATATCAATTATTCACGCCAGTAGTCCTAAGAAACATTTTTTATTTATATTACTCATCCATAGAACTATGAGATTCTTAGGGTCTTTTAGTTTGTATTTTTGGTCTCAATCTTAAACACTAATTAATCAATTATAAAAAATCCTTAAAGAAAACAAAGGTATGAAGACGGTCGCGATTAGCTTGAAAAGATCCAAACAATTGTTTCAAGGCACTTTTTTGTCGTTAACATTGGTTTAACTTTGTACTCTCTTACACACTATCATTTTGTACTTTTTGTTCTTGCGACCAATAAGAAATGCTTGAAAAATATTCATTGGCATTTAAAAAATTATGTTTGAATTCTTTTCAAGTATCCTTTAATTCCGTATTTTATTACGTCACGACGTTCTGTCCCAAGTCGTACGAAAACAAAGGAACAAAAAAAAACGTCACGTGTCGAAACCGCCATGATTCCCAAGAAGAGGTCATGCGCAACAAAGCATAGAAAAAGAAAACTTAAACCTAAACATCCCTCCCCCTGGCTAGGGAGAGCGTCGAGCAGTGTTTACAAAAATCCTTTGTTACTTCGACCTTCTTCCGAGAATCCTCCGAGGATTTGACCGTTGTCGTATGAGAATCGTAATACGCAATAAGGGACACGGTTGAGCATAGCAGTTTGTTATCGATAATCGGGAAAAATTTTTATAAAATACGATTTTATGAATATAGAGGAAACATTCCTTCGTGAAACTAGCGTACTTGCTTTATGAGTATAGAATGAAATACGATCTTTGGCATTGCCGTGAAATCGGTTGTCAGAGAATCGCGACGTGAGAATTTTCATTTGAATTTTCCCGCGACGATCTACCGCCGATTAGTAAAGAATAAATATAAATAAATAAAAGCAACGCTTTACGTCGCGTTACACTCTATACTTGGTTAACAGTATTTTTTCTTTCGTGTAATGATCGTGAAAAGTAACGCGACGGTATGAAAAACGTATTTTTCTTCGTTTTTCTACAGTATTCCATTTTTTTTTCAATCTCAAATTATCGGGGGCTGTATTTATTTTTTTCATTTACGAAGATTTGAGCGAGGCATGATAACGGAGGAAGTATCAGATTTGTTTTTGTATTAAATTTTTGTAAGCTGGCGGATTGATCGTCGGAGACTGATTTTCGGATCAGTTTTGTTGTTGTTGCAAGTATCATGATTATTTGTAGCTGATTAGCGTTTGAATTTATTGAAACTTCGTGATTGGATTTGAGTGTCTTAGAAATTGATTGTTCATGATTTTGTTAAATGTACTTATTATTATACGGAATTTCAAGGTATTACGAAAAATTCGAACTACGAGTGGAAGACAATGTGCTGGGACTACAACTTTACGAATTGAAGTGACGATTAACGTATCGCTACGACTTTCGGAAACAAAAACAAAGGGAAAAAACTTGCGAGTGAAGAACAGTATGAGACAAATCGACCGTCAGTTTAATTAACGGGTAGAATCAGTCAGTTGCGGATGATATTAAATGATGCAAAATCTATTTGCAAGGGATTTTTCATTTTTTTCGAGAGAAATTGACAGAGACCACGAGACGTTCTCGATCAATCTTGTAAAACTAATTGGACAAATTTCAAGTAATTATTTTCACGATTTCTTATAATGTTTTCGGTAAAATCTTTTGCTCGAGTCAAGATTATAGAAGAATCACGTAATACGAAGAATTCGTCGATCATAAAAGGTCATACCAGTGACCTCCTGTTTTTTTTAAATTCAAGAATTCCTCGTTTCCTCGTACATCGACCGATCTAAATGTATGATTAAAAAAGAAAGCGCGACAATCCAAATCCGCGGTCATTTCAAATCCGATTTTCAAAAAGATCGGTACGTTGTCTTCTTATTACTTTTTTGAACTTTTACCAAAATCGACAAAATCCTTGCCAGTTTTATCCACGATCCCGTCATTTTTTTTTTCAATATTCGCGGATACAGTCGTGCGTGCTTAGCAAAGGGAAAAACAAAGAAACAAAAAAGCTTCACGTCAAATAAGCTCTTAAAGTTCATTAACGAGTATTAAATAATTGAAATGTAATGGCACGTACAGTGGGAGCCTCTTGTCTCTTAAGAATTATATAAAGCCAAGTTAATAATCGTTAATACGTAACATGGGAACTTGTAGCGCCCTGCAGAACTTCGCGTGTATTATAAAGGGATCGTTAAAATCGTACGAGACTAGAGAATCCGTTAAGAATTTCATACTCGATTCCATCGAGGAAACGCGAGAGAATTCAAAAGAGAAATATACAAGACCATAAGGGTAATGGCTGCTATTGACACATGCACGCGCTTCTGAAAAATCAAGCACTAAGAGTCTTTGCTTTGAAAAAAGTATCGCGAATATTTCCTGGAAGGAAGACGGGAGAATGAGCTATTCAAAAAAGTGAAAAATAATCCGTATTTCTAAATAAGCCCGATTACCTCCGTGATCCACTACTCGTGGCATTTTCAAAAAGCAAAGACAGTGATGCGCTTCTGAAATTCTTCGCGAATCCCAATGGATAAATATAAAATTAAAAGTTCCATTAACGATTTTCTCAAGATGAAATAACATTTCGTTCGATTACTTGCCAGTAGCCAATATAATAAAGCTGCAGAGCACGTCTATACACGGCTTCGATCAGCCTGTCAGTTTATCATCCTTGCTGAGCAGATTCATCTTGCACGGCTACATCCGCGACATTCCCATTCTTCGGTGAAGGGACGAACTTTTACTTTGAGCGTCGTTTTCCTGCCGAATTTCGCAGGATCTTGAGCGCATTCACAGTGGCCACTGATTCCGGATGCTTATTGGCAGGACAATACTTGATCGTGTGTGCGATATCGCCGCACGCTCCGCAGATTGGACAAGTATAAGCGCTGATAAATAATAAAAACAATTTTGTCATAAGATCAAATTAATTATACATGATTTCAATGCTTACCGTAGAACCGGACACTCGACACGTCCGTCGGCGTCTTTCAGTAGATGGCGTCGATAATAATGCGCTTCTTCGCCATTGTTCTTGCAAAAAACGCATTCCGACGGCTGAGGCTTCTTCTTCTTGCGACGTGGATTCGGCGGTGGAATAACGCCGCTTTCCAATTCCGGACAGTATTCAAAATCTCGTCCGTTATGGCGAAACTCCTCCATAACGTCCTCGGCTGAAAGAAATTTGAATTATGAAATTTAAAAAAAATATCCTCGCCACACACTTTGCTCACGACAGCCGTAAACGTTTATTATAAGCAAGAGCGAGATAAAAGAAAGCGGTTAGCTTAGAATTTATTTGGCAAAGAATCAGCGGCACGCGTTCTAAGAAACCGAAGCCGCACAAGATGGTTGACAAAGGAAGCCGACCGATCATTCCAGAGGCATGCGACATTGTGTATAAAAGTTGAAGGGAAAAAAAGGCCGACGATATCCTCAGAGTATAATATTACGACTCATGGCGTCCATTGGGAATATGATAGATAAGTATTTCGTTGCTACCTTATCTCGATATCCGCCGCCTGGCGGGAGGGAGGAACAAAAGAGTTCGTTTATAAAAAGACGTCCCAAGGATATACATATATCATATTAGAATGTCAATCAGGCAACAAATGATTAATGCATTTTTGACAGACGAATTTGGGTTAGGAATAACAAAAACAACTCTGACAGATATTATTGTGGATAAACCCCCCACGGGCTTGTTGAAGGATCCATGGCACATGAGACATATCCCATAGAAACTACTTATCT
This sequence comes from Trachelus tabidus, assembly GCA_030142655.1. Taxonomy (NCBI): domain Eukaryota; kingdom Metazoa; phylum Arthropoda; class Insecta; order Hymenoptera; family Cephidae; genus Trachelus; species Trachelus tabidus. The sequence continues at coordinate 318,801 of JARQTI010000458.1, read as the reverse complement.
TTCCTCACACCAAACTGTCGCCTGTCCTAAGTTATGGGACACCTTCGAGAACCTCGAGTGCGTGGACGATAAGCGACATGCTTAATATTTTGGTGTTTGTTTGCTTTAAAAAGTTTACGGATCGAGACTGGCGAGAGATGTCAAATATTTTTGAACCAAGGGCAGCCTATAAAAATTCCGTGGAATATTTCGCGTAGTTTCGTACGGCCGATGCAGCACTTGAGCGACCTTCTCAAGTAAAAACTATTGTTCGTATGTTTACGAATATACGCCAGTTGGGATTGTCGTTGTGTGTTGATATTGAAAAAATAAAGAGTGGAACACTCCGTCATGAAAAATATTACAAGCTCACACAACTGACGTAGCTTGAAGTCGAGGAATATGGAATTTTATTGCCACCTTGTGTAACGAATATCACACATATATATAAAACAGAGGTACACGTCAGCGCAAGTAAAGTCCAGAATTCATAACTCATAATAAAGAATTACATCAGATTACGTGGAATCGCAATGATTCACGTACCGACAAACACAGCGTTGTTTCTACAAGTTCTAACGTGTCTCCATACGATAGCACGAGGTACGACAAATCAAATAGAAATACATCACATACTAAAAGAGACATACACGAAGCAAACAATAAATATTTCAAAAAAAAGAACTTCCACTTACTTTGAGATCTGCCGAAATAGTCAGCAGTGAGAGTGAAGTTGGCGAAGAGCCTCTTCATCTCGTCCTCGAGACTCTGGTTGAATGGGAAAAACGAATTGGTAACGTTTGGCATCGGTAATTGTTGCAAAGGCAAAACCTTCATCGTGACGACGATGAGATGCCGAAAAACAATGAAAGACAAAAAGTTAACCGCCTAATTAAGCGGCACGACGTTTCAAGCAATCTATAACTGTCGAAAAAACGACGTAAAATCACTCGCCAGACTTTATTCTTTCAACTTATTTTTAGATACGTCAGTGATATATTATAGGCTTGATTGTTATAAACCAAGGATAAAAAAACCCGAACAACGTATTCGCAGCACGAGCGGCCGACACGAACGATCCTCACGAAATCTCTACGAGAACTATGGGCACAATAGAAGCTCGGGCACTGTAGGGGCAAGAAGAAGGACTGAGGAGCAGAAGTGGGGTCAGGATTCGGGGGGAAGGGTGAAGTACGGAAGTAGTGCACTCTGGGACGGCAAAGGTGGAGAACGTTTAAAACCGGAGCAAAATTTGGCGGTAAATTTGAACATGACAAACATGAGATTACTACTCCAGAGCGATACTAGGAGTAGCACTTACAAAGGAGAGTATCGGGGATAATAAAATATGCCGTAAGAATAAAATAATTTGTCTTTTTTGTTGTTTTCTTCACTAATCTTCATCTTTATTATTACTGTGTAAATATGTAGGCACTGAACAAATAATGTTTCATAATTTGTTTACAAACATTTACACTTACTGATCTTTTGTTCAATCAATGAATATTCTCTGCGAGCAGCCCGACACGCATGTCCCGGCAATTTGAAAAAAAATCCGGTACACGCATCCGGGTCCACTTGTATCCGTATCTGTGTACTTCGCCATTCCTCACGTACCATACGTACTTCTCCCCGTAGCATTGTATGCACTTCCAATCTCTAATTGCGACCTCAATAATATTTTATCAATATATATACTTTACTTTTATTATGTATACTTTAATCTCTATACGCTAATATATTGTTCTTCTAGTCTAAAAATTACCACGATTATTAATAATAATTAATTATAATTAATTAATTCATAATATATACTTCAGTGAAATTATAATTAAAAAATAATATTCCGAATTACATAATAATATGTTAAACATATATATCGTGTAGAGAAGGGGAGGGGGCCAGGGCGTGGAAGGAGGAGGAGGAGGCGGGGGCTTCAAGGAGTTATCACGGGAATCTCAGGAATTCTTTTAAAGGACAACGAGGACGACAAAGGGTCTGTGTCTGTCAGGAGGATGGTTAAGGTCGTCGGTGGAGATACGGAGGAAAAAAAAGGAGAGGGGTATAAAAGATTGGAATGGCGGAGGGGGAGACGGGGGGAGGTTGTAGAAAAAAAGAACTAAAGGTAAACGCAAACCCTAACTTTGGCTAAGAATTGATATTTCGCAGTTGAAGAAGTACGATGCCACGGTTACGTCTTTTCTTGTATATTATTAATATATTTTTTTTTTCAAAAAACCGATCAACTCCCGTCGCCGTCGTTCTCTTCAATCTCGAAATATCAGACTAAGTGAAAGAAGATCTGTATGAAGTTATGGCGTGTGTAACGCATGCGTGTCATTTTTGTTTATGTGTGGATGAGTATGTGTCTCTTACGCTAGAACGTTGGTGACAGATAATCAGGCGCCCTCGAATGCATTACAGGTGAAGATTGACTTAACGGCTGTTTCCAGTGTCGCTGGGATCGATCGATCGCAGCCGTTGAGAACTCGACCAACAGCCGACTGCGTTTAATTGATTCGACGATCGACACGTCAGATCTTGGTTAATTGCTTTTATCATTTCCCAATTTCCCTGCCAAGCCCCCTTCGGAGAATATTCGCCGCGAAGGGCGTGTCCCCGTGTCTCGTGATCTACGATGTTTTCCAATGGCGTTGCACTAGTTTTAGCAAAAATAAAAGCCGACAGACAGATTAGCTGACGATACCAATGTCCTTTAAGTCCGAAGTCACGCGTGAGGTTTCATGCCAATGAGAGTTGTCCAAATAAAAAGAAAAATAATAAATATACATTGAATAACATGTGAAAACGTCAAGTCGCCTCATCTCCACTGCAGTACACTGGAGTTGCATTGAAATTAAAAAAATAATTTATCACACCGACACAGGAGACACGAAGCTTTTCTTTTTCTTTCACAATTATTCCACCAAAAATCCGTCCCAAGCGGATTATCGCGTATCCGCATAAAAAGACCAGCGATAAATTCGCTAATGTTAATTACGATGTTTTTTGTCGTGTTTGATGATCTTTTGCTATAACGATGCCGGTGGTCCTTTCATAATGACTATATAATTATTATAAATATATATATAGTATCTATGCATATATATATATATATATAATAGGTCCATACGGTTTGTGTAATGCAACGTCGTTCTCGTTGTTGCCCTTTCAATAATTTCCTCTTATTTTCATTTCTCTTTCGTTCCTGCCTCATCCCTGCGTTTAAGTTACATGATCGTGAGAGCGTGTATATTTAGGAATGTACATAGCGTACGTAGTTTATAATTAAGGTTTGTGTATAAAACGATGATACATACTCTATACTCGTTACTCGTTTATATCAAACGACAGATTAATTATGATATCGATTTTTTAGTCTCATGGTGCGATAGCCGCATTAATGTGGCATCATTCGCCGATAATAGGCTATAGTCTTCTTGTCCTGTCTTCCCGGTACAATGTCAATGCGGTTAACGGTGCATCCGTCCATTACTTCTTTTTCTTAATTCCCTCGAAAGGAAGGCGAAAAAGAAAAAAGAAAAGGAGTAAAAAATAACCAAAAAAAAAAAAACAAACTCCACCCACTCCGTCCCATCCGGTGCATTCGTCCATCCATCCCGTCCATACGAAACGTAAATTCTTTCATCCAGGAAATACGCGCACATCCCGATAAGTGATTATGATACAAGGGACGTCCAAATACAAATGGCCAAACCCGTCTTCGAGTTCGCGGATCCGAGCGTGCCCAGTCTTTTGCACGAAAACTGTGAAAAAGAAGTTACATTTTTTTTTCTTCCTTTCGCAACCAACCAAACACCGTAAACCCACCGCGTCGCTCGACACCGGGAATTATATTTAATTAAATATTAAGCCTTAATTTTTCTTCTTCCCTTTTTTCTCCTCTCTTCTGTCCTACCCTCGCGGGATCCGCACGCGCGTTCTCGAGACGACTGCGTAACGCGGATATACCTTTTCCAAAAATTCGTCGGATCCCTCGACTGGTAAGAACGAGAGAAAAAAAAAGAAACGAAAAAATCACAAAGGACGTTGGAACGTATCTGCGCGCATTATTTTTTTTTCTTCTACATTTATGCATTATACGTATTTACATAACTGTGTCTGAACGAAAGATCCTCGCCGCTAATATATATGTACGCTCTTTGCATCGTGTTCGTCCCGTGCGCAACATTTGGCTGCGTCGTTTGACGGCACTCGGAACAGTTATTAGAATTTCCAAAAAAAAAAAAAAAGAACGATAGTAGACAACGAAAAAGAAAAATTGCAGCAAATCGTACGGTACGAGGATGAGAAACAGATTTCGGAGGCATCGGTAGCTTTCGTCTTGAGAGTGAGATGAAGTATAATAATAACAACAACAACAATAATAATAATTAGCGATAAAAAATAAGCACCACTCAAAAGTCGTGGCGATACGCAGCAGTTCCCGTTGCGATGGGTCGAAGAGGTGGAGGGGGTGGGGTTTGGGGGTTGTGCCGTTCTAGGAAACACGGTGTCAAAACTTTGGCCACTCATTTCGGATCGCCTGCATTGTTATTGATCTTTTCTATTTTTTTTCTGTTTTTTTTTAAATCTTTTCCTTCCTCTCATTAATATTAAATATTAATACTTCTAGTCGTATACTCTTTATTAGAGTAAAAGTGGTCTTGTGCGTCCCGGCGCGTTTCTCGCCTGCGGGACGTGCATAGGCAAATACAGAGTGCACTCAGCGCATGTATTACTTAGTTTTTTTTTTTCTTTTCTTTTCCTTTTGCTCTCATGATATGCGATAGTACTAACCTAACAAAACTTGTCCTTACATTTCTCATTTGGTATGTCTTAGTCTTATTTTATTTAAAAAAAAAATATATATATAAAGATAGATAGAGATAGAGAAAGAGAGAGAAAGAGAAAATTGCTACTTTCTGTTTTTTCTTCTTCTTCTTCCTTCACTTAATACAACGTCCTCTCCTCGAATGAGACGCACAATGAATATATGTCGAATGTGTATTTAAATTAATAGGTGAGGATGAGCAGATCTACTCTTTCTTTTGTTTTTTTTTCTTCTTCTCGTATTTCCGTGTTCCTGTACCGTCCTTTAGCGCGGATACAATTAATAAAACGTCGATAAAGAGCGACGGCTACCGGGTGTATAAAAATTATACTTATATAAGGATGACGATCGGTCCTAATTAATGAGCACTCGTAAAGTAATCGTGGAACTGTCGTGCGCGACCCGAGAAACTGATCGCAGCACCGGTTTGGTACGAAAGAGTAAGAAGGAAAGAGGAAAACATAAAACGAAGAAACAGAAGAAAAATGCGAGGAGATAAACAAGAGGAATATACCGTTTCTCGCGTTCGTTTCGATCGACGACGTCTTTCCGTTCGCACTGCTGGACTCTACGTTTCTCTCTGTCGCATGTCGTTATTACGTCATCGTGCTTTTTCTTCTTAATCTTTTTTATCCTCTCTTTTTTTTTTGGCGGCGGGTATAGTTTCATAAAGCTTTGGTTCCGCGCGATTTCGCAACGAGGATTGTATCCTGTATCGAATTCGCGATGCACAGGTTAATCGAATGTTTTTTGTTTTATAAAAAAAAAATAATATAAACAGAGACAGACAATAGGGAGAGAAAGAGAGCGGAGACAGAATCGAGAAGAACAGACGGAGACAGAGATAGGGATGAAATACAAAGAGAAAAGAGGTTAGAAGGAAAAAAAGAAAGTAGAAATTATTAGAAAGTAACACGTACTCAGCCTATGCGCGTCGAACACATTTCAAATACATTCCCTCATATCTACAACCTTGGTATATACACATATCACAATACCACTTTCATGCTCGTCTTCGTCAATTTTGTAATTAACAACGAAAAAAACAAAAAAAAAACACAAATTTCTAAATTAAAGACGCATCTCTCGTGCTAAGAGCAAGGATCCCGCTTAAGTTTCATCTGATTACTTTACAAGCACCCGGGATCTATATATATATACATACGTTTGCGTATAAATACATATATAGATATATGATTGCGTATATATATATATATGTAACGAATGTATCAATGCAACTAAGTCTTACGTCATCAAAAATATCAATGGGAATACCTCTACTATATTCTTACTTCTTACATAGTTTTTTCTTTCTTTCTTTCTTTCTTTCGCTTATCGTCAGCAAACAGGAATACTCATTTCCAGTCATTGTCTCACGGAGTACGGTTCGATAATAATCGGAGTTGGGGCCTTCGCGTTTATAAGTCACGGGTGGACCTGTACCTGCCCGAAGGTCCTCCCCTCCTTTTCTTCTTCGTTTTACTTTTTTTATTATACAGTCCAGGAAAAGAATCCAAAATAAAAATTATTTTTAAAATATTAATACGCGTCGATCAAGGCGAATCGCGAGCGGCCGGTACCGACCGACGGAGGCATCGACGACCCGAATATACATGCCGATTAGAGTATCGCGATTGATTCTCCTTGGGGAAAAAAAACGATTGCACGACGTAAAAGCGGACGTCATTTATCCGGGTTTGGTTTTTTTTTTCAAATTCAAATTCTCATTTTCTTTTCGTTCCTTCCACGTATTTTTTCCTTTCATAATTAATAATATATATAGTCCTTTTGTCTTTCACTCTTTCTTATCCCTTTCCTTTTGTTCACACTAAAATAGCATCGCCCGGGACACGCTTAGCGACAATTAATAATAATAATAATAATAATCTTTCATTTTAATCTTCTGCTTATTTTGCTTTTCTACTTTTTTTTTTAGGTCTCGCTATTGCACCGATATTTACAATGGACGTTTATGCTTCGTACTGTTTCAAATAAATTCGGTTTCAATGTCAATCGAATTAATATGTTAAACTTTAAATAAAAAGTCACTTAAAATTTCTATTTGTATAAAAGAAAAAAGAAGAAAGCTCGCACGTGTGTTTTTTTGTGTGTGTATATATATATAATGTTTTTCTAAAACATCTACGTGCATAGTTCTAAATCGTTATAAAAAGGGACGATAGAGTGTTACGCGTATACATATGTGTGTCAGTGTGTGTGTTCGAAAAAAAAACCGAGTAAATAAAAAAATATATAATTAAGTAGTCGAAATGGGGAAATATGCCTGTATAAGAATTGTAAAGTCTTAAAGCGCCGGTTTCAGGACGCTTGCGAAAAGTGCGTGGACGCTTTTACGCGTTTAATTGTCGTGAAAACGCGCCCTAGGTAAACTTCTCTCGCAGCTTTGTGTTCGCAAATTTGTCACAGAGCTTCGAGAGAGAGAGAGAGAGATAGAAAGAAACGAAACCGCCGTCGCGTGACCCGCACGGCTCAGATAGTAAAAAATAAAATAAAAATGTCAACGTACGAATGATCGTTAATATATAATATATGTATATTGAGAACAAAGAAAAAGAAAATCTTAATTCGCAACGGCTTAGAGCCAAGTGCTCCTTAACGGAATTCTTTGTTGTGTCTTTTTTTTTCTTCCAATCTTTCTTTCTTCTTCCTTTCCTTCATTCTTTAAGGCTCCCTATTCGCGATTACGCTCAGAGATTTTTTTTCTTTCTACTTTCTCTATCCGACAGAATCCAATCAGTAAGATTCATTGAACCAAACGCGCTCGTGTATCCTAATGTCGAAGACACGCGAGGCGACGCTCCTCGCGTAACAATTAGCTTTAATAATATATTACGCAATCGAATCTGTCAGCCCAGAATTGCTATTTAACCGGTCCTACACGTATTTGAAGATATTGTCGCCACTGTTTCAACGCCCAATCGTACAAATACACACCCGGCAGAAAATAGTCTTAAGCATCTTTGCGATTATTACCTACGTCAAGTATTCAAAAGGAACTTCAATTGAACTTTATAGGTTTTCCTTATTTTTTTCTTTCTTTCTTATCTTGCAAAGGCCAAAGATCACGTTTCTACAGTAAGTAGAAACGAAGCGAATGAATTCTGACGCAACGAAAATTATATCTACCATAGGTGGCTATCTCGTTCACGAGGAATCGGTGCTCCGACGTTATTAGGTACTGCGAAGTGGGGATCGTTAAAAACAAAAAAAGAATAAGGAAAAGAAGAGAAAGAAAAAGAAAAGGAGTAAAATAAATATACTCGTTTAAAGAAGTCTAAATTGCCACGACGAGGATCGAATTAAACTAGTATAAAATTCAAGGATTGCGTTCTGCCGATCTTAATAAATCGGCAGAAGTTCGAGCAGCGTCACTAAAAATGAAAAATATGATCCTCGAGCAATGTCTCCTGGGAAAGAGTTCGCCGATCTCAATTCGAATGACATACTCGAATAAAAGTGATCAGGTAAATAATTAAATCGGATCATCGGCCGATCGTCGTACGATTATGAATACGACTAACCGGTGACATTACAGTAGAGGTCGTCGCGGCTACTATAATGGTCATAGAAATAGAGTGTATGCTAAGGGTGGACAGATATGTGGAGAGATAATGATAGTGAGAGTGTGAGATACGATAAGAGACCGCTAGGCAAGCCCCGCGTATTCGGCATGTTCTATTTCAAATGAAAGTTCGTGAGAAAGCGCGTGAATACGTTCGAGTAAAATCTGCGCGGGCACAGTTCAGATCTGTAGCTGGTGTTGGGCGTTCTGGGATTTGCCGGGGTCAGGTAAGGCCTGAATAGTTAGGGTTTGCTGTTGTCGTTGTTTAACGACAGCGGATCGGATAGTTTCTGTTGCGAGATCTCACTGACGGCGCCGCCACTCATGAGCTTCGCGTTATTGTTCTCCGTGTTGGAGACCTTCGAGTATTCCCGTTTGCGCATCGTGCTCTCGGTCTTAACTATAGTTATGTCGGGATTGTTTTCGAGGACCGACGTGGCGGCCTTCGGCACCGACGTCGGGACTTCTATGTAACCGCCGCCTTCTCTCTTGATCGTCGTCGAGGTCGTAGGCGTCGCTGCGTTGGCCGCGTTCACGTTGATCTTCTGCAGGATGTCGTTAACGGCGTCGCTCTCCGTGTCGTTGTTCCCGTCGACGTTACCGGCCGCTGTGCTCAGTTCACCAGCCAGGGAAATCCTGTCGGGACCTTGTAACGTCGACAAGTAGGTAGCCAGGGTGTGTACAGTCACGTTGAGGAATTCGGCCGCCCGGAACAGCGTGATCTCCTTCCTTCGCAGCTTCGCCAGAACCTCCGCGGGTCCAGGTTCGGACCAAAAGTCTCTTACTCTGCATCAACCAATTGAAATTGAAGTTCTACCTCGCAAGCTCATAGATCTTGGACATCTTATCTCTAACGTTAGCCCTTATCTATATACTGTACCAACCTGTAGGGGTGTTTAAGGCATCCATAGCTGTCGCGGTATCTGCCATAGAGAGTTCCATAAGAGACGCCGAGTATCTCGGCAGCAGTCTTCATCTCCAGTTCCTTGCTCTTTATCGCGTCCATTACGCGTCGCGTGAACGGCTCCTCCCAGAACTCCTGACGTCGTCCCGTTGTTAGGTAGTCGTTCATCTTAACGACGTCTCGAAACTGTTCCGGGATCGCCGGATTCGTCGCGTTCGAATTTGTCGAAGTCGTCGACGCTGCGGCGAACCGAAGACACTGTATATTAAAAGGGGCCGGAGCTGCCAGCCGATAATCTCGACCCCCGTTATATCTACAACATACCTTTCTTCTCCTGATCCGATGTATTGTCGTCTTTGGACATGTAGGACAGCTAAGAGAATTCACAGATAAGCGTTATCATTTAATACATAAACACAAGTCTTACTCTCCTAAACTAAAACCGTATCCTTACCACGGGTAGTGGGGTTTCATTGTTCTCGGACATCATCATCTCGTCGTCCCAACTTTCGTGATCACCCTCGCTCATCATCTCCTCCTGAGGAATAACAAACGATCCATTAACGATACAATCGAGATTCGCCACGCTCGTAAAAGAGAATAAACAAGCACGAAATACCAGAGACTAGAAAGAACCACAAGGCAAAAAGTTGACAGTTACACTACAGCGTAAAAGCATCCGAACCAAAGTGACCCAACCGATAGTTCACAATCTACTTTGGCCATGAAGCTTGGCTAACCTGGCTTACAGGGAATGTGTCTTCTGTGCCTACATTTCCGGTAATACAGGTGACTTTCGGCGTGAAGACGTCGTGTGCCGACGGCGGATCGTCGAGAGGAGGACGTCCTCTGCGTCTCTGCTTAGGCGGCGGCGGTTCGTCGGCCTCGCCCTCCCTGAGGACCGTCTCGACGCCAGGAGTACCGGCGCCAGGACTGTGTCCACTGTTGCTCAGGTCGTTCTGCGTCGAGTCGCTGCGCCAGCTGACTTCCGCCAGTCCTTTTATGTGAAGGTCCTCGGCCGTCTTCAGCAGGGACGACAGCCTTGTCTGTGTACGGAAAACGGTTCGTGTGAAATCGGGATGCAAGATTAAAAAAAAAAAAACAAGAAAGAAAAAAAGAAAAATGAATGAAGATGCTGAAGAAGAATTACGTTAAATGTACCGTTAAAAAACTGTACCAATAATGGATACACGTTTCCTACTCGTGCAAGGAAAGTTACGGCAAAGACGCCACACCGTGATCGCAACATTATCTACAGCACTTGCGGTGCACTTTCATCATGGAATCGACGTTCTATCCGCTTCTCTATTGGACTTTCACTCTTCGTTTGCGTCTCATATTTTTTTTTCACGTTGTGCGCAGGGTCGCGGGTCAGTTGTTTCAGAAATTCTTGCTTTGTAATACGATCTTTGCAGGAATTCTTTTAAGCGCCTTACTTATTCGCCACCCGTCGAGTACCGGGACCGAAGTGGGTGCAGTTGGCGAGGTGACACATGAAATTGGACATTTTCATCACTTTAAGGTAAAATCCATAAACGAGCTTACGAACGCGATTAAAACATACGATAGAATGGTAAAATGGAAAATAGTATCGAACTGTTCGAATCAAGTTTGAAACTTCGTCAGCCAATCGTGATATACGTACGTGTTTTATGCTCGCCTGACTTTAGCAAGTGTTAAATAAAAAAAAAACAATGAAAAGTTTCTCCGAGTACTTCTCAATGAAAATGGGGCAATGGCTTTTGAATACATCAAGCGGTAGCTCCGGCTCGGCTGGAGTGGCCTGGTAGGTACACTCTATTTGCGTAAATGCACGAAATACTCACTTTTGACCTCTGGAATAACTTTTTGAGCCCGATACGTCAGCCAAACGAATTTGTTATTGAAATGAGCTATATGTAATAACCACTTAATCGACGCACGCACATTGCGTATGGCTCTGCGTTGAAACGTAAACCTCTATATCCCGGATATACAGCTAAACCGTAAACTAGACAAATTTGACAGCTGTCGTACACCGTTCTCCTTTTGTTTCTGTAAAATTTCACAGAATCGTGCGGTAATGTTTACCTGTTTCCGGACTTTCGATTCGCAAATTGCCAATTTCAATTTACCGATCGGATAAGGGCTGATAGAGAGTCAGGTGGATTTTGCCTTACGATTTTACGAGATTCCTATACCTGCCGCGAGTGCGAGAGAGACACACTTATGGGCTCTTACGTGCGTAAGAGAAGGACAGACGTACTTTGCTCATGCAAAAAAATTATCGACAGGGTTCGCCTTTCCAAAATTTCCTACTAATTATAAATCTTGATGGGCGTTAAAACGTCATAATCGATCATTAGTTCTTTTCCCTCATTTTTCTTGTAGTCAGCAAAATTTCAACTTTTACACCATTTTTTTGTTTTTCAATACAACGCGAATTAATTTGCGAACTCACGTATTTCAGGGTCTTCACGGTATCGCTGTCTCTGTCTTTTACGCAGGTTAAGTCGAAATGCTCTTCGGTGTTATTGTACCGTAGGACGTGTCTCATAAATTAGACCCGGGGGGAGAGAGGAGGGGGGGGGAGGATATTGAAAAAAAAACTTTTCAAACGACTCGAAAGACCGAAGAGAGACGAGAGTAAGAAAAATAAGAAGAATGGAAAAACTACAATGACCTCGAATTAAGTCGTCGCGAAAATAGTCACGAATCTCGTTTACCTGTGAGATCCGCGAGATTTCGTGGAAATAAAATGTACGAAAAAGAAAGGTAAAAAAAAAGTATCTATCTTTATCGCGGCATATTCCATCGGTCGACCGAAACGACCAGACCGAGTCTTGTCTTCCTTTTCGCGCGTTTGAAAACGAGCCACCCGCTTTATTAGCCGACTCGCTGGTGTCGACGTTCGCTGTTTTCAAAATGGTATGAGGCATACATATAAAAAGGAGTTCTAACGGGGCAAGAAAATATTACGAGAGAGGAGGAAAAAAAAATCTATTTTCCCTCCAAACGAGCCCTTGACGAGGGAGGGCGGGGGGAGGCAAAAGGTGAAGGGGAAAACGATGGGACAGAAATGTATAAGGGAGAAAAAAAGGGATATATATATAGAGATAGAGAGAGAGAGAGAGAGAGACGAAGAACGAAGAAAAAAAAAGGAGAGAGAAAAAACATGACAATCCCGAGACAATCGAGCGGCAAAACAATGGCTCTTCGCACCCCCCCCCCCCATCGTCGTCCCGCCGTTCACCCCTCCCCCTGCCGCCGATTATTATTCGCTAATTTTCGCGGTAATAATGCCACCGCCGCGGAATGCTAAATAATATGAGAACTTTCTACAAACAGCTTTCTAGTGCCGACAGAATTGGAAAAATCGAATGTGGGTCAGCGGAGCTCGCGGGGATTCGGTAAGTCGGTGGGAGGCTTTCCGTGCGAGAGTGGGAGGGGGGGAATGCGAGCGGGCGAGAGAGAGAGAGAGAGAGAGAGAGAGAGAGAGAGAGAGAGAGAGAGAGATGGACAGCGGGTAAAAAAAATAATTGTATTCGAGAAAATCGAGTGTCTTTCGTGTTCCTTTTTTTTCCTTCTCTCTCAGTAACAAAAAAAAAAAAACACGTGGCAGAGAAATAGACGGTAGCCAAAGAGCGTAACGTAAACGACGTATGGATTATCGAAGAGTTCGATTCATTGAAACTGGAACGCAATTTCCATCGTCCTCAGGCCGGATCCGCATCGGCTACGATTTTATGTATTTGAATTTATGCGCGCATGCGCGGTAGAACCTACTCGCCAAGGGAACGAAGAAACGGTTTAGGGCAGAGGACGAACGAAGATAAAAATTGCAAGAAAAAAGGGTGAGTAAGTAAGTAAATGAATGAATAAAGAAAAAATATCTCTAAATATACTCACGTGATCGATGTTGATCTCTCCTTTGTACATGAACTCGACGAGTACCTTGATGTCGGAGAATTTGACGTCACGCATGATCACGATCGGATCCTTCTCCTCGTACTGTGATAAGATGCTGTCGAAGTACGTGCTGCACGCCGATAAGACGACCTGCGCGCACAGAAACACGTGTCGAGTTACAAATATAGTCAAACAACCAACGAAGGAAGACACGGACTCCCGTATCGAATGTAACAATGAGCTAACATTCTCCAGTGGATATGGGCGAGTAATGCATTCGTGATAACGATAAGGAAAAAAAAAATTCTACAAGTTAAAAAAAAAAGGCCAGAGACATCCGTGCTGACACGGAAAATTATCGAGCGAGTGAAAAAATATATCTGATTTTCTTAATTAAACATTTTTCCACAATCTTTCATCGCGATCGATCGTTTGGATTATTCGTTTCCACCGTTTCCTTGGAACTACGTGCGACCAATAGATGCCAGAACAGACGGGGGGGAGAGAGAGAGGGAGAGAGAGAGAGAGAGAGAGAGAGAGAGAGAGAGAGGGAGAGACTCCTGGAAGAATTACTTAAGACGAAGGGAACAGAAGGCGAATCCGCGCCTATCGGCAACCCCCCCCCACCCCACCCAACTTCTCCGACCAGTCAATAGACTGAATATTTAATATCCGAAGTTCGTATTGATTTTCACAATTTTTACGTCTCCGCAAATAAGGTCATAAAGCGAAGGCGCGTTACTTTTCAGGACGGGCTATATAACATTTTATATCCGGACGCTTTTTATAGGTACGAAGGATGCCGAGGGGATGGGAGGGGGGAGGGGGGAGGGGAAGACGAACGATGGACGCTGCTGGTGGGTACGAACGGGGAGAGGAGGAGGGGGAGGGGGGAGCGAGTCGGGTATAAGAAGAAGGGGGTGAAGGGAAATGACGCGATAAAAAAATAAATTATACTTCTCATTTTATATCGAGTCATTACCAGTGCTCTGTGTGTGTGTGAGTGTGTGTGTGTGTGTATGTATATATATATAGTCGCCACACGTTTCCCTCCTTATCAATTGCCGGTAGCAGGCAAGAAGGGAGTCTTTTTTTATCGGACCTCGCGGGGGACTTCTTCCCCGGTTTATACCATCAGGGAGAAAGAGAAAGGGGAATGAGAAAAGAAAGATGAATCAGAGAGAGAGAGAGAGAGATGAAAATATGACATGACGTAAAAATAAAAATTTTTACACGGAATTTTAGTATATGGGATACGTGTATGTGATAAAGCTGAGAATTCTAGTGAGGCGAGGGACTGGGAGGAGGGGGAGGGTCGCGGAATCGAGAGTAGCCATTTTCGGAGCGAGGATCAATTCGTTTTGAAGTTATTGAGCTATTGATCGCGTCCCGAATCGGCCTGGTAGTTGTTTTTATTTTTCGGCCGGAGCAGGCGCACGTGTACAAAGTCGGTTACGATGTAAAAAGTGACTTGCACAAAACTTTCATAATAAGGCTCGAACGATATAGAGGCGTATATATATATGTATCGTCAAATGCGTCTATACGTATGCGGGTGATATTACGAGAAATATAAATACCGTGTGGTATATCGTGAAGTAGATGACTTGTCGGTTTGGCGGGAATTTTGAATTAGGTTCGTACGATCGTGTACGGTGAAGCAGTTTGAAAAGAAAAAAAAGCATTTTTCGCGTTCGAAGAATAATAATTGACAAGTATGCGTATAGGGTGATAAAAGAAGGGAGAAAAAAAGAGGGAAAAGGAGTAAAACGAATTGTTACGTGAATAACGATGGGTAACGATGATCCCTTCGATCGCTGTGCCAGTCTCCTATTATTTCGCTTCGTTGAAAACCTGGTGGTACGATCGTTCTACGGTCGGCGATAAAGTCAGGTAAAAATCGCCTTTACCTCTCGGCGAGTGGATAACGGTGAGGAAGGTGGGAAAAAGAAAAGTGTTAGGCAGTGGAAGGTAGGAAAATTGAAAATAAAAATGTAATTACAGGTAAAAACGAATAGTGGCCATTGTACCTCGCATTGGGGATAAAAATTGTTCGGGTAAGGGTTGTAAGTGAAAAAAAAAAAGGAAAACGGACTCGGCATTGAGGATAAAGGAAGGGGAAAAAGAGGGTCGAGATTTTTTTAATTCTCAACGAGAGCGTTCGCGAAAAAATTGGCGTTCGCAAATTTATCGATCGTTACGGCACGGCTGATAATAGCCGATACCAAAATGGGGTCGTCGAGGGGAACGATTTCAGGAGAGTCGTAGCGTCAGCTGTGAAATTGTGAGAAACAAAAATTTCGGGATAAATAATTTTTTGGAATTGTCGTTCCCCCTTTTTTTTCCTTATATTCGCATACGCGATTCTCATTTGTTTTTTGCAAAACGCGCTACGAGTGTGCAGCACGTGGAAGAATTGAAAAAAAAAAAGGAAACGCGTGTCGAGAGTGACCAAAGACGTAATACGTTTTTGGTGTCTTTTATTGCGAGAGAGACGTGAATTTAATGCTCGTGACGTGTTACGTAATTGAATCAATAGTTTTCGGTGTTTTCCGAGAATCTTAGGGCAAGTTGCCAATAACGGTTCGGAGCTCGGCGTCTCTCCGTATCGCCGAGTCAAAAGTTGCGCGCTCGACTTGTCGCCGATATGCAGAATACGTGGCGAGAGGTGCGCATGCGCAGAATTGCTCGCTGAACCGCGCCGGTAAAAACTCGCAGGGTAAGCGAGAGATCAGAAAAATTCTATGAAATCAGCGATCTGTGAAGGCCAGGCGCTCTGCGAGACGGCCGTTAAAATTTTCAAACTCCGATCCGCCGGAGGTCTTAAGAAATTACAATTCCCGACGGTAGGAAATTGCTGGAGATTTCAAATGTCCGCGTTCTGTCTCCCGCCCTCCCACCTCTACGGACAAGCAACCAGACTATGGGGAGATCTACGGAGACGTATATCTAGAGCGACCAGGAAGAGCGTCACCGCGCCATTACGTTACAAGAAGAATGTTTACGTTCGAGACGGAAGGCTTGGATAAACCGAATTCGTCAAAGGTCCCCAGTCCGAACCAACCCCGTTCTTCTCATCCTCCTCGTCGTGATAATGTTGCGCAATAGTTTCGAATAGCCAAGATCCCTTCGCCGTAACTTGCCATTAGTTCCGAACTTCGCCACCGCAGGCAAAATACGCGCTACTATCTACATACACTGTACGCATATATATCATGACCCTGTGTCCGTGACGCGGTCGATCTCCCGTAACGGGGAAACAACGAAAAACTGAAAAACAACGTTACATAATCATCATAAATAATTTATCGAATATCCGCGTCAAACGGCGAAAAAGACATAGTCCGAGAGATAGATAAAGAAAGAGAGAGAGAGAGAGAGAGAGAGAGAGGGAGAGAGAAGAAAAATTAAAATAGGTAGGACAGAAAAACTTATCTCTGTAAACTCTCGAGATTCTAGGAAAGAGATAACCCGTGCATAACTTCGCATCGCTAAATATCCATCACCTAGTATATTAAAGCCGTGCAGTGCGTCTCTGGATTGAAGAAAAGAAAAAAGTATTGAAAGAAGAGGGTAAAAAAAATTCTCAGAAAGCGCCGATGCGTGAAGGCCGAGAAGAAAAAAAAGGAAGCATTAAAATTTTCGAATTTCCAGCGCGTCCCGCCGTGGCGCGGCCGTCGATTCCCACTCGTCTTACGTTCAATGGCGGGAAAGAAGGGCTGTTATGGTAGGATGAGGATTGTACGATGACGTTGACTCGCGAATGAAGGATGTAAACTGGAGAAAACAGATGAGAGAGAGAGAGAGAGAGAGAGAGAGAGAGAGAGAGAGAGAGAAACAAAGAAAAGATGTACACTCTCTCTCTATTCGCACCAGCGACAGCGAGACGTCAGGGACGACATTGCGAACGTGCGTATCGCGACTACAGCTTTGCGACTACATATACGCCATTTTGAATTTGCGAGCGTGTCACTGTCGTAGAGTGTGACTCACGCTGGTGTGTAAATTGTGTTGAGCGTAGGGTCCGCGGTCACGAAAAATTCGAACTAATACACGTGCGCGGCTCGAGTAAAACAAAACGCAAAAAAAAAGCGGGGCGGCGTAGGAGCGAGAGGGACGGGTAGTAAGGGGGGGGGGCGTCGTCGCAAGGAGGGGAACGAGAACGGATAAAAAAAGGGCAGGGTTGAGCGCCAAGGAGGGCGAAATGACGAGGGCGAGAGGGTTGGGAGGTTACGAGGGAACGAAACACGACGGGAAAAAGTACTTACTCATACAAAAATATTGATTATACGTTTTTACGGCTCTCTTCGCGAAATTAAATTTTAATTCGACGAAACGCCTCTTCCTTTACTCGTGCCTAGCAATAAAGTTCGATGCCGTCCTCGGGACTCGCTCTGCGGCTTCTAACGTGTAATATTGCGTTCGCTGGTACCTCTAGACCCGTTCGCTACTCTCTGGCTATCTTCACGTTACAGAGAAATATGTCTATAGTGCCGGCGCATCGGTAACTGGCCGGTACAACCAGTGATGCTTCGTACACGCTACGCCGAGACCGAATTCTACACGCTACGCTGAGGGACTTAATGACGGGCAACCTTCTGCCCGTTTCCATCATTGTTTTCCACCGAGTGGGATTGGGAATCGTACCTAGAACGAAAGATCGAAACGTTCTACGTTTCGTTCACTTTTGTTCTATATACTTTTTTTCGTCTCGTTATTACCATACCCCCCCCCCTCTCCCTAGAATCTCTATCGCCGTTGCTTTACTATATATACCCTTGAGCTTTGTCAACAACATATATATATAGGAATCAGTAGTCATCGAAGAGACTCAATCGCTATTGAAACCAATGCCGACTTTTTTGACATGACCATCGTTATCGATGGGATCGTGTGGATCAATGAAATGATCGATATGATAGGTTGGTAATTTTGAAAAAAAAAAAAAATTAAAAAACCGCAACAAGAGAAACCAGTGGGATTACTTGACAAATCGGAGGCCCGTACAAGCCGATTTAACGTAGCCGTGAAGAATTTGATACAACCAAAAATGCTAATAATTTCCGTTGGGAGGGGGCGAGAGGGGGGAGGGGAGATTTTTTTATATCCCGTAGGACCGAACACCTGGATACAGGTGCCACTAGATCAGGAAACAGCTGTCTTCCTCCTTTAACCCTCCCGTTCTCCCCCTCCGCCACCTACTTCCCCTTTCGCCCTCGTACAGCCCCTCACGTATCAGGAATTACGGCAGCAGGCAAGAGTCGCGTTACCTGACTTTCTTTGTTTATAGCGATGCTAGGAAGCGAGATGGCTACAGGTTGTTTCGCCGCGCGAGTGAGAATGATGGAGTACAACCGGAAAAGAAACGGGTGAATATTTTGGCCGCGCTGTATACACGCCTGTACGTATTCGGGGTTCGCTCTCCCCCCCATTATCATTTAAATACGTCACAGAACGACGAGTGAAGCAAAAAAAAATCCTTGTTGCCTCTCTTCTAAATTTAGGAGGGAGTATTGATTTTACAATTTGGACCCCTCCCAAAGTAAAAAATAAACCAAGCCAAATGTACTCTACTTTGATAGAGTGCCTCCGAGAACGCGGACTACGCTCGCGATTCAACGCATAGACTGGGCGATAGGCGGAATACCTAAGTTACGTTTCGCCTCTCTCTGTCTCTCTCCTTCTCATCGGAGCTTACGAGCGCTAACGGACAAAGAACAGAAAATTGATCGTTCCTCATGTTTCATGTGCTGGACGAGGAAAGAGAAAAGAAAAAAAAGGAGAAAAGATAGCCGTACAAGGTAATGGCAACAGTGGCACTGCAGAGATACCAAAAGAAACCGTGGAACGAGTATCTTTTGAAGAAAAAAAAAAGAAAATAATAACGTACAAAATACATGAATATAAGAAAGCGAAGGTAAACTGAAGTTTTTCAAGTTAAATGAAATTTTCGTTAATAAGACTTTTCTTTTTTCAATTCTTTATCGTCCCTCCTTTAATTGCCTCTCGTCTTCCACCCTCCTTCTATCCAGGAGAGAAATGGCTATCTCGACGTCATATATTCCAGCCACCCTTATTTACACCCCCCCCTCCCCCACTTCCCCCTCCCTCTTCCCAGTTCGAGGGTCCTATAGTCCCACCTTGTGCGCTCGCAGCGTTTTACCCTCGCAGGCTAGCGTCACGTCGCAGTAAGCTTGCCTCTCCAGTAGCTGTGAGAACATCGTCTGCAGGTTGCTGTGGTGGTACTTCCATCTTAGACAATATTGCTGAGGAAACATGTTGGATGCCGAAGGTGTTGCTGATGCTGAACCGCTGCGTTGCTGTAGCATGCGCAAGCTTGGCACCACCACCTCTTCACCCTTGTAGCCGTAGTTCACCGTCTCGTAGCCGCCTTCCTCCTCCTCCCCGGTAGCTGCAATCAGAGCGTAGAATCAAGAAACGTCATCGTTTACTTTTGCTTATGGCAAAGCGCATTATTAGCTTGATCAGAGTACTCGGAAATGAACGCGATATATTTGTATACGCGAAGATCCTTGAGTCACGGCGTGACTCGAGCGCTGTCCCTAATTGCGTTAACGTACATAACGAACTGCCCGATGACGTCAGCCAAGTAAATTAACGACAATATCCGTTAATCGATAAACCATAATGTGATATTAAAATTGTGAAAATTTATATTTTAATTAATAAACTCATCGAACTCGTTACTCTGACCAAGTGCCTAGCATCTAGGACTCTCTTAATTGTTAGCGGAGTACCCAACTTCCGGTTTGAGACTTTAATCCATTATAGAACCTACCAATGCTCTCGTCGGCGTCTTCCTCGACGCAGGACCAGTCGCTGATCTGGTGCTCGAATTCAAATCGATCCGAATCCTCGAACTCGTCGATCTCACGTATATCCTCGGCCTCGATGAGGTCCTCTAGGTCCTTCCTCGGCGAAACGGAACGGCCGCCACCCTCTTCCTGGATACGATGCTCGGCTTTCCTCCTTCCGGAGCAGCTTCTCCGTTTCACCACCAACTTGTTCTCCTGGGAACATTGACGCGCAACGATAAGTCATCAGGATATCAGCGGGAGGGAGAGAAACTTTTTTTACGGTTAGGAAAAATCTTTTTGTCATCACGACCTGCGCGAGTCACGATTCGTAATTTGAAATTCGTCATATCGCGTGGAATAACACGGCGGCCATTTTTTTCTAGTCTTTTTACAAAATTAGTTACTGCTAGGCGTCTTCGCGCTGATTATAATAACGATGACGACATTACACGTACAGGGTGATACACCGTAAACACGTATCCGATCGACTTGACGATATTGAGAGTGACGTTTTTCCTCCGATTTTTTTTGAATGCCCCCCCCTTTAATATCTGTTCATAAATTTTTTTTTCAAATCGCCCAGACGTTCCCTCGCGTCAACTTCTCATTTTCTTTTCTCTTTCTCGCTCTCTTCTCTTTTTACAATATTTCAAAGCCAATCGCATTCATAGAAGGACGTGAGTCATTGCCGGGTGCTGATCGAGTCACGCTCTGAAAATTCTTTCGACAGATGATGCAACAACGAAGCCACGGTATCCTTTTCGAGAATCGCTCCCATCCAGTTTCGAACCAATTGATGACTCACGACCTTTCTTCAAACGATCGTCGGGCCAACTGACGTCCAAGGACGTTCCCTGGTACCAACTTAGGGAGACAGGGCCAAAAAAAAAATTACCAAACGACGAATCGAGCTTTTTTCAAAGCCATCCCGTGCAACGGGTTTTGAAAAAAAATCCCGACGTTATCGCAGCTCCGAGGCTTCAAGGCTAATTTACAACCAGATCAATAAAATTCGTTTGATGCCACGCTAGAATATAACGAAGTTCCGAAAGGAATGCTGTCGCTCAAATGGAAACTCTTCCTGTCTTCCTAGAAAGCAACGGAGTCGGTGATACGCTATAGTACACTGATTTACCGCGATGCGTAAATGTAACCTATATCCAATTCGTAATAACAACCACGAAGAATGACGAAGATAAACGCGTTACCGCGTAAGAGGGAAAATTGGCTTTGGCGACAGATCGATCTGCGATTAACGTGAGATCGGGCGAACCGATTAATTTAACGGTTAAGTTGGCAACGACGAGATTTACTTGCGCTTGAATTACACTTGGAACACTGAAACGGTAAGTGTGTGTGTGTATATATATACGCGCTTTGATACCTATGATATACCTATATACATGAAGCCATCGTTAAGGGGAATTTAGATCTTTGCTTTACGTCGATACTGGCAACGCTACTGGGATCGTATATTATTAGGAACAGTACACTGAGTTCTATCCTAGTTTCGAGTACTTTCTATTGTCTACAGATCGTATTAGACTACTTTTCCTTCGTGGAGAAAATACGTTTGCGTCGTGACTGTAGACGCCGGGCGTCACTGATGAATTTTTGTGTTAAATAATGAAAAAAAAAATGACGTAGAAAAACCGTGGACGCGAACCCTTTTATTTTTGTAATTCCTCTTCATCGACTCGTGGTACCGCCGAGACCATCCAACACCGCCGCAAAACCCACCCCCTCTGACGTGCTACGTCGACGGCCTACCCCCCGTCTACGGGAGCGTGGATCCAATTAATTTCGCAATTAGGAGGATCGACCCGACGGCGGGATCTTCAAAAATGAAATGGCAGATATTCGGTTAGGGGTGCGAACACGATGCCCGAAGGGCGCGAATATAATCGTGGTGATGAGACTTGAGATTTTTTTTCTTCGTAATATAGTCGAAACATTTTTTTTATTAATGCAAAGAAGAGAAAGAATTTTATCGTCGGCCGAGGGGAAAAAAAAATCAGACTACCAAATTGCGTCGAAATACACGATCGGGTAGTAACGGTGACGGGACTATATTTTTCTCCTTGCCAGAGAGATGGGGGAGATGAGATAAAAAAGAGGGAGAAAAAATATAAAAATAAAATTTCCATCCCCCCCTCTCTCTATACGGGCTCTTTGCCCGCGTAGGGCGAGAGAGAGAGAGAGAGAAAAGTTTTTGAAATCGCGCCAGGACAAAGGGCGCCTTTCGAAGGGTGGAAAGGAGCGCCGCTGCGGGCAAGGTCGGAA
Organism: Trachelus tabidus; assembly: GCA_030142655.1. Lineage (NCBI taxonomy): Eukaryota > Metazoa > Arthropoda > Insecta > Hymenoptera > Cephidae > Trachelus > Trachelus tabidus. The sequence goes on along the minus strand of JARQTI010000458.1, from coordinate 296,512 downwards.
CTAAAAACTCAACTGTCACTTTTCCAGGGAGGAGAAGTGGCCCTGACTCCGTGTACTACTGTTACTCCCTAACTACACTGCGTCCCGGAGCTGTTATAACGGGGCTATGGTAAAAAGCGAACGGAGCGTAAAATTCACAGGCAAAAAAACCGGGCGAATTGCTTTTTTACTTTTTATCCACTTTTTTTGTTCCTCCTCCAACAACTTTCGCGATAAGGTCTTATCTGCCGTCGATAAAGGACCGATGCACAGTGAACGCATTATTTTAAATATATTGAGGGTGGATGGCGGGGTAGGGCGTACACCGTAGCCTTCAGAAACGAACCGCAGCTATATACGCTCCTGGCATCTGTATATACATGTATACTCGATCTATATATATATATACAGTACACAAACTTTTTTTTTAATAGAGGGGGAAAAAATGCAAGACCACTATCGATTTTTGTGAGAATAAAAATTCACTTGGGAAGGGAGGAAACGGTTTTACGAGGGGTCTACGGTACTGCCAAAGGCATATTTAAACGAGTACCAGAGACGATCGGAGTATGACTTTATATTGTTAGTGTAAATAAATAATTTACATTAATAAAATGCAACGACCTACAAATCATTATGCAAAAATGCATCGGAATCATCCCTTAAGGCTTTTTTGCTTTTGCCTCCCTTCCTTTTTCTTCTTAGGCCAACGTCCTATTATCCTTCTCTCTCTCTCTCCCTCTCCTACCAACATTGGCCGGCTCAGCGGCATCACAGTCTCGTGCCAAGAGATTCCAAGTGCCCCTCCGGTGGGTATGCTCCTCTCTTCTCCTTTCCCCTCTTCGCTCTATACACATCTGAGGCCTCTCTTTCTATCTTAAAAGATTTGAATAGACATTGTTTCCCGGGGTACGAGGCTACGTTATAAGATTTAGGATTTCATTCTCACTACGATTTTCACGAGGACATATTACCAGCCATTGATTACAGTTGAACTTATAACCCTTAGACTTTCTATCCCTCGACTAGTATCTCTCTTTAAATCGAACCAAAACATATGTAAGAGGATGTGAAATAAATTAAAAGTAGCGTGGTAATTTTAGGCGGGAATATTTAAAATTTTAAATTGATGTTGACCAACGAACACGTCGAGCGGATCGATTGGGTCAAGTTCTTTGAAAGGTAATAATAATTATTGATTTCTGTGTCAAGATGGCTACCGACAGATCTTATTGCCACAAATTGAGATTTATGCACTGAACGGAGGTCAATGATATTTTCGAAAAAAAAAATTATACACGATACTGGCATAATTAAGATATCGTCGAATTCAGGCAACCTTATATGGTCGTAGGTAATGATATTTTTGTCGAGTACACACTGAAACATACCCGAAAGAAAGTATATCAAATGTTGTGTGATTTCGTTACCAAGTGACATCATTATTTCATGAGACCCACTGACATCATCCACCCAAACCCAATGACTTTCTTACACGAGCGCTCCAACGAATTCCTCGGGTAAATCATTGCGGCTGTCACGAGTTCGCATTGGCGTAGGAATGATATCGTGCAATGAACGTTGATAAGAGAATGACGCCAGTGCGGCGCAACTACACGTGACGTTAAAAGTAAACAGTGTGACAAAGCCCGAAAAGAAAATTACAGAGAAATAAAAAAAAAGAGTCAAAATTGCTGAACCATCGAACCGGGTAAAATTGACGGGAGAGATATGACGAGAAAAAAAAATTTTTATATCACGATTCTACCTACACGTTACTTTGACATCGCTACACCGAGGACAATTTCATTCGTAAATCATACGTAACCAAAAAGTACATTCCCGTTAAAAAATACGTTCACTCGACAGAAAATAGTAATATTTTACGTACTACCCGAGTAACGTAGCCAAGAATTTTGTGGGGGTATAATTTTTAACATTTTGTTTTCTTTCTCAGAGGTCGTTGACGCCACTTCCGGTTTCTGGCCGATGACCAAGTACACCCCCCCCCCCCAAGATAAATTGATTTTGCGTGCAGTCCTGCCAATTTCGCGTGTCTATCCGGTATCAACGTACCACACATGTAAATATAGTGGATCGGACCTGGTCCGTATCGAAAGGCTTGGAACGACTTGGGGGCCTGTCTGCAGGGCCGATATCGGAGGGTTCACAGAGGGACAGGGTTCTGCTAGTAGTAAAAGACCTTATGGCAGGGGTGTATCGATTTGGGGTTGTTGGCTAGATAGGAACCCTTAGAGAGACAGGACGACTCGATTTTCTCCCGAGACAGCCGTGGGCTCGACACTACCACTTTGACTCCGGGCGGCTGGCTGGGACGGCTGACTCGCTGGCTTTGCGCATCTTCCAAAAGTTTCCTACAGCCAAGGGGTAAATGAACTCTAGTGGTTTGAGGATCGTAATGGCACATTGCCGCGATCACGAGGCGTTCCAATTAAACATTGGCAGTGGACCACGTAGGGAGGCTGGATGTGATGACTGAGAGGAGTCCATGGTTATGTGGAGCCAGGGTACCCCAGGGAGGGGGGATATATAATTTTAGATTTTTTCTTCGCTGTTAGTGACTTCGTAGATGCCACTTTGAATATGGTGAAAAGTGGTCAGGGCCCGTTATGGTTGGGCTACGTACCTACAGTCTCGTGAGAACTCGAGAGAGTCTTCACAATCGTATCGTCGTATCTTGAAAACAGGGTTCCCGCGCATCGCGAGAATCACGAGTGTGGATGGTGGTTAGAGGAGGGATTGTGGGTCCGGCTTAAAGTACTAGGAAGAGGTAACAGAGAAGTGTGCTTCTTGCCGGTACCCTACTGAATGTCCTTTTGAAATTTCGTATGAGCTATGGAGAACGGACTCTAGGGGAAGTTTCTTTCCTCGGACCCCTCGTATATTAACTCATCGATACGGCCCTGCGACAAGACGGTTCCCCTTCGACGCCTCGCCGCTCTCGCCGTGCCGGTAGACGTAACCGGTTTCCACAGGGTTCACCCGCTTTTTGAGAAAAAATTGAACCAGTTTGTAAAACGAAAAAAGCTCTCCCTCCAATCCCTGCCGCCGAGCATGGGAACGAAGCGCGGTCCAACCTCCCGGAACCCCAAGAGCAGGACCGAAACGGTGCCCCGGCAACGTCAAGAAGTCCTTATAATTTTTGAATAAAATTACAAAATTTCCATACGTCGCTTTTCTCTCCAACAGCAACTTTACAAATCTAATTCCGCGGTAAGGGAGTCGGACGTTCGAGGGATGAAAATATTCGTAAACTGCAAAAGTCGATATTCCCTGACGCTATAAGAAAATTGACAAAGTTCAGCAGCCCAGGGCCGTAATGCCATATTAATCCGACCCGTGCACATGCCAGACGCTTATTGATTTTCGAATTGGTTTAAAAATTTCCATAATAGAAATATAGCCGTGTCCTCGTTGTACCGCGTGAAGGGTGTGGAAGGTGTCTGATCCGAGGGTGTAGACGGTAGAAAGGGCGAACGAGGGAAAAAGGGGTTCTCGAGGGCGCGGATGGATGAGACAGGACAAGACCACAGAGAGGGACGCCGTGGTGGCAGACACTGTCGGAGAGAGGGAGCCAAGAGAGAAAGAGACAACACGATGGCGGCGTGGCGTCCGGCCGTTTCGAACTTGGCAAAGTTCACCAACTCAAAAGAACCATCCTCCCCGCCGCCCACCTACAATGAGACTGTACCCCCACCAATCCGACTACCTCTCCCCCCACCCCCACCCCCCTCCCCGCGCAATGCTACGGCACCTTCTTTCTCGAGTGAAACAACCACCACCAACACCCCCCCCCCCCCACCCCTCCCGCTGCGCTGCTGCCAAAGTTCGACTCCCACTCGCGCCCTTATCCCCACCACATCCCAACTGCACTAGCAGCATTTACAAAGCACTTCTCTCTATATTGTATTATACCCCATGTATACACGTATATCGTCCCAGGTACCTAAATACATGGCTACCTAACCTAAACTACCACTCGTCTATAACAATGATGCAAGTACACTAATCCAACTACAGTCTGCAGCATATATAAAAGGTACAGTATGTGCTTGCGTCACGAACTGTATACTTAAAATCACCACGAGTCTCCCAGCTCGTTGGTTTGGCAACGAGTGGACTGAGTGCCAATCCCCTGGCTACGGGGTTATCACGAGAAGGCGATGAAGGGGTCGAGGGTACGCCATGGGAGTTCTACCGGGATCCCGTCGACCTATGGTGACCGTAGGTATTAATATAGTACCTCCTCTGCTCTAAGATTCCCATGTAGCGATGAACTCCTAACGGTAACCTCTATTTCTATTAAAGCTTCTTAGCTCGTTCTCCTTCTCTCTCTCTTTCTCAGGCTATAAGAAAAACAAGGATAAGAAGAATCCTCATGGCTCTTTACAACATACTAAGAGACCCGCGTGCCTTTCGCGCACTTTCCCGGGAGATCAAAAGCGTTTCAGGGAATTCGCGACTCGCGAAAGGTCCCACGGGGTCTCACGGACCCCTGACTGTAGGGTACATGCGTTACGTCTATGGCAATGGCACGTCACGTGCGTTCCGCTGAATTCCTCCTTTGCCGAGAACCTTCGCGATGCTGAGAAGGTATGCGCGCTCTCCCTTTGTTCACGAATTGAAAGAGATGCGCCTACCAGGAGTCATCCCTGTGTCGGCCGCGAGTGCCGCCATCTCTGAGCGGGAGAACCGAAGCTGAACTTTGTCTTCGAAACTCGCACGGATTCGGTACGGAGTATGTTCGTAAATAAAAAAGAGAGGGATAGACAGAGAAGATTCGCGAGATGATTGTAGGAAAGTCTCAAAGAGAGCTGAGATTTAAAACTTTTTTTCTCTTCTTTCTTCCCTTTTTAAATGCCCCACGCAAATCTCTAACGGGATTGGCTAATCGCGCGGGCAGCGCACTAATTACGAAGGTGAGGACCTCGCCAAGGTCTTCTGGGCCGGCTAAGCAGCGCACGGCACGGGACGAGTTCGAATTAAAATCCGGGTAAAATAATACGAAGAAAAAGAAAAAGATCGAAAAGACGTTTTGGCGACCAGGAGAGAAAGAAATGAGAGAGCGAAGAGAGAAAAAATAATACAAGACTGCAGGAACAGAAGGGGAAGTATAGATGGAGCAAGAGGAGGTGGCTGCTGCTGACATGGGTGGGGGAGAGGGGGGGATGACGGGCGGTGTGGTGATAGTTCTGGAGAATTCAGGGGAGAGACCTGACCGAGCGAGAGCCCTCCTGCAATCGAGCCAACTTAAGCTTGAAAAAAAGGGGAAAGAAAAAATTAATAAAAAAAAAGAGAAACCCCATCTACTCTCTCTCGTTCTCTTTTATTCTCACTCGTTCGCTCCCTCCGCATTCTCACTCCATCCAATTTTTCTTTTTTTTTTCCTTTCACCTCTCTCCCCTCTTCCTATCGCCCGAATAAAAAGGTCCGCGACACTCCAGCGTACGTGCCTATTTAGCTCGAGCACCCTGGACTCTTACTTGCGAATATATTTACGAATACGGGAGAGGAGGGGGGGACTTACTTCTGGGGATGAGCAGGTCTGAGGTGGAAACCTTTTGAATATTCCTTATAAAGCTAACCGCGAAACTGACTATGGCTAACCGTACCGGACCAACGGAGATAGAAAATGCATACGAGTCAGAAAGAGAGAGAGGGAGACAGACTGAACATACATAGGAAACACTAAGGAGACCGATGCTGTGCTAAAACGGCTAAACAAGAAAAGAGAGCGAATAGATAGCAGATAGAAAATACATAACGCCGAGGGGAAGTTTTACTGAACATCGATATATCACGGTCGCACAATCCTTAGGAGTTATCACTGTTAGAAAGTTTGACTACTAATGTTGGTATTGCCACTTCTACCAGTAGCGAGGTAAAGGCGATTTACAAAGAGCGTTGCTGAACGTTAACAAAAGTCTGAATGCAGCCAGAAGCCGGTAAAGGAATGGAACATCCTGTTCACTGTGTGTGTGTGTATATATATCAGTAAAAGTAGTGATAGCAATAGCGTCCTATCACACCGAAAAAAGTGCAGCTGTACACACCCGAATCTACGATAGCAGAGCCAAGGAACGGTTGGGTGGGAAAGGGCGGGGGCAAGGGGGACGGGCGCTTTACATTTTTCGAAATACAAAAGTTATGAAATATCGTTCGCTGTAAAACTTTTAATGCGAGGCCGTCGGGATGCCAGAGAGCCGTAACTTTTTTATTAAAAAAGTTTTTCAAAAAAAAAGATGACTGTACATATATATATATATATATATATATATACACATATATTATTTCACTCCGTCACAAATCCGGCACGATATAGCAATTTGCAGAGCTACCGCAAGTTGCGGTACCAGCCAGTCACCCTACGCATGGCTTGCGTGTTCGCGCGAAAGAGTCAAACGCGAAAAGTCAAATGTACCGATGTACAAGATTTAAACGAAAAACAAAAAGAAAAATATATAAATTAGGCTGAAACGAGTGTACGGACAATGAAGGGAGTCAAAGTAAAACGTGCTATGCCGTGAATCATCCAAAGTGGCAGATGCAGCTTTACGCCGACGCTGGGGGTACCTAGGGGCACTCTACGGAAACACGTAGGGTAGTTACCCGGCGTGCAGCCAGGGGGCGAGGAGGAGGAAAGAAGTAGGGGGACAAAGTGTGGGGTGGGGGGTAACAATTGGGAAAAACAGCGCGAGCCACGTCATCGGCAGTGTAAAAAAAAGAGAGAAGGCGAAATAGGGGCAGGGGAGGTGAAGAAAAAGATAATAAAAAAAATTACAGGAGACGAAAGAGTAGAAAAAAGATAAAAGAGGAAGGACGACGGAGACGAAGGAGAAAGAGGATGAGGAGACGACGGCAACGACGACGACGACGACGACGACGACGACGACGAAGGCGGCGGCGGTTCGTTCGTTCGGGGGATCTTTATCAAAGTCAACGCACGCCGGTCGCCATGGCAACGAAATTGGATTTTTTTTTCGAAGTTTTTTCGGCCCTTCTCGCCGGCGCCCGAAGGGGGTTCCAGGCCGACACGGGGTTGGCCGACGTTGGCGGGAGGGAGGGAGGGAGACCAGAGAGAATCGGGGGACTCCAAGGGGGATCTGACGAACGGCGACCGGGGAAGCCAATAATTCGAATTGAGAACAGCCAATGGCCGTGCATCTGATTTTTTGTCGTATCATCGCCGAGGTCGCCACGACTTCGGAGCGCGACGAAAGGGGCCGCTTGGCTTTTTGTAAAATCTCTTCTCTGTCTCCGTCTCTCCCGTAGCGCTCTCCTTCTTCCCCCTGTACTCGCCTCCAGACGCATACACACCAATCTTCCCCTCGTCCTCCTCCTCCTCCTCCCCCTTCTCGCCAGCTTCACTTTTCTATACCGTTCGAATACAAACGTACCCCCCCAATGTAATCTACGGACTATACGTACTTTGGTAGTCGGTACCCATGTTATGTACTCTGCTTGATAATCTTCCTGTATACGTGATCGAGAGAGAGAGAGAGAGAAACAGACTCGATGTATCTTTTAAAGTACCTACAACCCCCCCCCCCCGCCCTCTTACTTTCTTTTTTTCCCCACTACTCTGTCACTCGAGGACGTAGAACCGCCGTGCAAGATTCTTCGTCTGCCTCACGAGGAACCTTCGGTCCTTGACCAGGGAACGCGAAGAATCCGCCGCCCTGTTCCCGATCGGCGCGCCAAGACGCGGTAACTCGTCGGAAAGACGTACTAACGTATCTGGACATACAAGTCCGTGACTCCCTTTCGAATGCCTGAGGGATGGCGAAGGAACTTTTACCAGAAGAAGAAAAAGGGCACGGATTTCAGGTGGAAGCGGGGAAGGGGGGGAGGGGTCCGATCAAAATCGTTCGAAGGAGACAAAATTTATTTTTACCAGTTGCCAGTAAGCCGAGAAGAAATATATTTCGGGAGAAATGTGTTACCTACCGAATATCCTATCATCCCCCCCCCCCCACGCCCCCTCCCCCGATGGTGTACGTCGGAAAAAAAATGACAGGACGAAAATGATCGTGGAGAACAGGGGCGGAAAAGGAGGGTGGGTAGGGTACCCCTTGTGACTATAACGAAAATCAATAGTATCGCCATTTTCCCACGCGATCTCCGCCGCGGCTGCATTTCATTTTTTTCTCTGTCCCTCTCACTCTTTCGCCCTTGTTCTTGTCTGCCCCCCCCTCGCTCTCTCTCTCTCTCTCGCTCTTTTACTTTTCTTATTCGCTCTTCTTTTTTTACCCCTGCTCTCTTTCTTTTCTTTTTGTTATATCTCCTGCTCTCGACCCCCCTTCTGTCCCTCGGAATTTCATGAGAGGAATCGATCGCTCTGCCCATCTCGTACTATAACCCGTCGCCTCTCGATATACGCCGCGCTTTTCGAACTTGCCTTAAGTTCTTGGCGATTCTCGCTTTCACGCCGTACGACCTGCAGCGGCGACTCCACGGCCGAATTCGGATTATCGCGGATTGAATTTCGAGTATCGATACCGATCGATAAGACCTTTTTTTTTTAATAGAAGATATTTTGAAATTGAATTTTAGTCGATCCCTTTATACCCGTTTTTCTTTAATTTCGATAGAATCGTCCGTATCTATTGAACCGTGGGAGATAGCTATTACTCGCGTCGATGGGTAGTGATTGTTTACTTTTATTCTTTCCCGATTTATTCCCGATCGTTTAATTTTTTTTATTACAAAAATTGAACTCGGTAATGGTATTACTTAAATTGTCGAAATCAAAATAAAATTGAGTAAAATAATTAAAAAAAAATTAAATGACGTAAACTCATTTCGGATGAGTCTCGAGCTGGTGCGTGAAATCGGTAAATTTGAAATCTTACGAAATTCCTAAAATCTACCGTTACATTAAGATCGAGCGCGAAATATAGATCGAAAAGTACGAAAGTCCATCCGAGAACGTCAAAGCGTATTCCTCGGGATCACGTTTACGGATAACGAATCGCTATAATAAGTCAACGATATCTCCGTCCCACCTGGAGTCATATATAGGAAAGTTTAAAAATCGTATTTTTTTTTTTCGCAAAATTGCCGATATTTCTCAAGTCACACTCTTCGAGCATTTCTCATGGGATAAAACCAAGATCGACACTGAGATTTCAAAAATTCCCCCATAAAGCATATTTCGCGAATACACAATTTCCTATCGCCACCTCATACCCGAAGTATCGAAATCAATCTTAAAAAAAACTCCATTCCATTTTGCAAAAGTTCTTTGCAATAATTTTCCCGCCAAAAAATCCCTGCTAAACAAATAAAAACGTGGAGAAAAAAATGCAAAAATTTTCAAAATTCCCTGGACGCTCATACTCTGTTCAACAAAATCAAAGAAAGAAAAAGTTTCCAAAGACCATCGACTAAGTCTTATACACGCAAGTAAAACTCACATACTCGTATATTAACATCCTGCAAAGACTGTAATCCGAATACTGGCTATTGGTTATACAGTATTGGATTGAGAAGTCTGAACGGAAGTATACATTATACGTCACGTCATCGCACGATATAACACACCAACATATAAAACACGGTAATAGGGCCAAGCGACACACAACATACCTATAGGTATACGTACACTAAACTCCACACGTGTATTCAGCGCGGAGTCCTTTTACCGAGTTTCCCGTTTATTCAAAACATTCAGCACTCGCCGATACGATTAACGCGTAGCGTTGCGAGCGTTTAAAAAAAAATATTAATATTTTAAATAAGTACAAAATCCATCAATTAAAAATATAATTGAACACTCGAACTGGTAACGTTCGTAAATACGTTGGCATTTGGCTCGTGGCTACGCTGACTCGTTCCGGTCGTCGCGATTTTATCATTTTACCGAACGCAGGCTGGCCTCGCCCTTTTAGCAGAGGCGCCAGACTCGGACATCGAGAGGGAAGTATTAAAAAAAAAATACTCCACTTCTTCGTCAGATGCAAAGGAAAGCATCTGTCCGTGAAGTTATTATTATTATTAGGCGGGGAAAGGGCTTGCTTTCAGCCGTCTGGTTTTGTATTAACTACAAGTAGTATCTCGTAGCTAAACCACGCTGTCGTCCGTACTGTCAAACTGACACTACAGTTCATATGTAACGGGTGGTCGATATATACGAAACATAAGTAAACAGCTTTAAGATCTAAGAACTAATATGATCATACAAATACAGTGAAAGCCCATTACTTTTCGTTTGGAAGTTAAAAAAAATCGATTTCAAAAATACAGTCACCGATCGATAAAAATACGAAAACAGTCGGAGCCTGCAGTTTCGTGAGAAGGATAATAAAGAAAGAGAGAGAGAGAGAGAGGGAGAGAGGAGGCGGGAGGTGGTGACAAAGCAAGAGAGACAGAAAGAAGAGATAAAGGCAGGGGGTAAATAAAAATAAAAAATGACGTAGAGAGATCCACGAGGAGGTGGCTGAGGAGGGGGAGGAGGAGGAGGAGGGAGGAGTGGCTGAGTCGAGCTGCGTAAACATCGCGCAGGCATTTTGAAATCGATAACAGGGAGATGCGATTTTCGCGGAGAAAAATACTTGCCCCCGGCAGGCTTGAGTTGTCGGGGTGAGTATTGAGGGGGAAAAGGGGAGGAGGTGGAAGGGAGGAGGGAGGTTGTTTGGGGGGGGGTGGCTACCGCTCATCCCAAATGCCCCCCCCAACGCTCCCTTCCAGCGAACGGGGTCCTCCACCTACGCCACCGTTGGTTCTGCATCCTCCACCTCCACCCACCTCCTCCGCCCCTCGCGTAAAAAACCCTCCGCTGTGCAAGAGGAAAGAAGAGGGTTGGTTACAAAATGCGAGCTGCGCGCGGCCGAAATATGAAACGCGATGCTGAACCTTGAAAATATTTTTTGCTTCGCGCATCGCACATATACAGATATATATATATATATATATGTATATACAGAGTGTATCACGGTTTGGTGTCGATCGATTCGCCAGCGATCGGCACAGCTGGTTTTCTATTACAGCACCGTTACCTAAGTGCGTGTCACTTGGCGTGTGTGATACCGCGTGACGTTAGCGGTGTTCACGTCGGCGTGAACTCAACGAACGTATGCGTAGCGTAGGTTCAAAACACACGTGTCTCTATAGTATAGTCTCCCTGTGATGCCGACTTGCCGTTAGGTATAGTCTGTATGTACTCGCTCTTGTTTACTCTCACTCTCTCGCTCTCTCTCTCTTTCTCTCTCTCTCTCTCTCTTACTCTCTTCAAGTAGCTACAAGTCGAGCTCTTCCTCTGTCTCTCTCCTTTGCTCTTTCGCACTCGCCCGCTCTCTACGCGCATCCTCGACTGATCTCCCCACCAGAGAGAGAAAGAGAGAGAGAGAGAGAGAGAGAGAGAGAGAGAGAGAGAGAGAGAGAGAGAGAGAGAGAGAGAGAAATGTGTGTATATATATATATTCCCGTGTGTGCTCGCTCATACCAACTCCCTTACGGCCTCACGGTCTCCGACCCGTTCCATTCAGCCACCCGCACGATCATCAACGCCACGCTACTCTGGCTGCTCACATACGCCCGGCATACGTGGATACGTTCGCCGAGCCTTCGCCTAACCTAAACTGTACGAAAGGCGCGTACTCGTACGGCTGTCACGCGAGCGCGTGTGTTCGGTTTGAGTTTTGCGACGTATCAGGCGTCCATTGATCCCCGTCGAGCATCGCTGCAGCCACGATCGTCCTCGCGCATGAGAAGTCGTTCTTCTTCTTCTATTGTTTTTTTTTTCAGAAATCAAATTTACTCGCATCCTGTGACGTGAGCAGCAGAGCCATCGGACAGATTCTAAGCGCGAGTGACAATTACCATGTGCGCTACATGGAAAAAGAGAAACGTAACGCGAAATGACGAATAGACAGAAAGTAAGTGGATAGCCAATGATGAGAAGTTTAAATTTTGCGATGTAAAATCGATGAGAAATCATAAACCGCGATGGAAATCGTAAGAGAATTTTGCGAGAGCATCAGTAACGTGGTTGCCGATAATGCCGGCGGATGTGTGTACGTAGCTATGCATATCTTTACGTGGATGCACGTGTGAACCTGTACGTGTAATGGGTTTAGAAAGGAAGAGAAAGAGAGAGAGTGAGAGAGGGTGAAAGAGGGACAGAGTAAAAGAAAAAATGTACCGACTGCAGCGTAAATGCTGTGGAGCCGTGTACTTGAGTTTTAGTACGGACACGAACCGTGCGCTCTACGTTATCGACGGTCCCTCTTCGAAAGCGTTAATTCGAACTTAGTTTCAAACACGCCCAGCGACTCGGGTGTCTTTGATAAGGCGCGCAGCCAAGAGGCTGTAACCCGTAACAATCGAGCCCAGTTACAGTGGAACGGCTCGACAATTTCTTTTTAATCTTCGAAACAATTATAAAAACGTCTCGAAAACGTTAACGCGCCACGAGACATTTCATTCCGTAAAGTTGGCACAGAGACACCGCATGAACGTCCTACCGTAAAAAATTGTCTCATATTATGGACTGACCGAAGAGGGCAAAATTATCCAAGAAACTGCGCACCTCTTGCTATCCCGTAGCGACGGTTATACGACGGTACACGTATAGAAAACGTTGCTGCCACGCGTACGACGTATAACGTCCCGCCGTCTCAGCAGATGACGAGCAGGTCGTCACTCTAGTAATACCGCAACGTGACAGCCGGCGTTCCTCGTTCTCTCTACGTGTATATGGACTCCGTGTATATAATCTGCTCTCCTTCCAAGCTTCCTCTTCGGAAGCCGCCGTGCGTTTACTCGCAAGTCAGCGATTCCCAGTCACACACGTCACACACTGAGTATTATGCACAAACACACGTGATTCCACGCACGCGACGGAACGCGTAGCACGACGCGCAAGTCGCGAGTCTCGTTTCTAGCGCGCGACGGTCGGACACTGAGACGCGACGAATTTCTCGAAAAGTTTTATTATCGCGACTAGCACGACGACGAGGACAACGCATCGTCGTCGACGTGAACGAGGACGGAGGACGAGGACGTCCCGAGGAGACGCGTATTACAACGGGGAGGCGTGCGAAGATCGTGTTACGAGAATGAGGAAGGAATATGAGGAAAGAAGGCGCAGGGCACGCGAGGCGCTGTAGACGACACTGCCGGTCCGCCTGCTTTCCTCGGGAATTCTGTTATAGATTAAAATTTTTTACAGGGAAGATATTGATTGTTGCTTTTTATTAATGTAACATTAAAGTGGCGTGGACGGTGGGGGAAGACGCGCGGAAAGCGGCCCCGGTGGGAGGGAGAGCTCACGCGGTGGTAGGAGGAGGTGCTGGTGGAGTGAACGGTAGAAGGGCGGAAGGGTGAGAAAGTACACGTATAACCAAAGAGAGAGAAAGAGAGAGAGAACACGGGGGAGGAGGGGGGGGGGCATAAAGTACGAGGGAAGCGCACTCGTAGAAGGGGAGAATATAGGAAGCGACAAGGAAGAAGGACGTGGAATTAACGACGGCTGCATAGAGAGCGAGAGGGAGCGAGTGAGAGATAGAGTGGGAGGAAAAACCGAGTGGCTTCGAGTGAGGAGAGGTAAGGAACGGCGTGACGCTAGGTGGTGGGGATTGAGCGACGAGGAGTGGGAGCGGGGGGGAGGCCGGAGAGAGAGAGAGAGAGGGGGAATAAGAGCCTCAGGAGGTACAGATGGAGGGGGACGGAAATAGTGCCATAAATACGAACATTTTTCGTAGCGTCTTGCCGCCCTGTTTTGACAATCATCCCCTCCTCGCCCGAGAACGCTCCGTCGTGCGATCCCCACCGATCTTCCTCGATCCCCACCGATCTTAGCCCATGCACTCTTCCCCCACCAGGGGACATGCCGGTGACCCCCCCTCCCCCAGCCCCACTATATACACTCGCGACGGGACACCACTACCCTCCCGAGCCGGGGGCTTCCTTTTTCCCCAGGCATCCCTCTCGTCCGCGTTCTTCTACTCGTTTTGACATTTTGTGGAAGTTAAGGCCCGCTCGAACTTCGGAGAATTCCATCCTCCCTGCGACGCGACTGCTCGCCTCCCTATTACCCTTTTTTTTTTCTTCATTTTTTTCTTCTCTCCTCTTTATACCCCGTTCTCTTCGGAGAGCTTTTTTTTCCAATTCCTATCCATCTATGCCGTTCCCCCTCCCCCTCCCCCTCCCCCCCCTCGCACCCCGCCTCTTTTCGTTCGACCCTCGGACTGCAGAGATGCGCGCCTCGCCGATCGATCCTTCGTTTCGAATGAAATTTCGAAGGACGACCGCCGGCGCAACGATAACGAGAAAATATGAGAACGACAATGCAGGCGCGTTCACATGTTTGCAGTCGCGTGGATACCAGCGCGAAGGGATCGGTGTGTACGAGGCCCGGCCGTTCACCACTACTGGAATATCACGACGCCTTTATATATACACGAGCGTAAACAGTGTATAGATACGTGCGTGGCGACTTCGAGAGTCATCGATGATTTTTCACGTAAACATTCCTAGAGGGGGGGGGGGGGGGGAGGCGGAAAAAAAGGAAACCAAAACCCATCGGCGACGAATCGTATTTTCGCGTACACATTAATTATATCGAAGACTCGCAAGGACCGTGCCTTCGTTCGGACGCCGTTTTACGCCGCGTCCAACGCTTAATCCACGACGTCATAAAGGAAACGACGAACGTAAAAATGTATCGCGCCGCGTGCAACCTGATAAAAAATACACGTATGAACATTCAAATGAGGTCAGCTCATCGATCTGTAAAGCGGGGGGGGAATCCAGCGAGAGAGTGGACATATTCTCCTAGTGCATTTTAGCCTCGCACAGCGACGTTTACTTACCCGTTCCCCCGTTATACGGGGCTGCACCGAAGCTGCATTTTCACATTTTTTTTTTTCCTTCATATACTCCAATTATTATTCTTAGTATTTTTCAATAACATAGAGTCACACTCACCGATACTTAATTACGCGTATCTAAGCGTTGCACGTGTCACCGATACTTGGCGGTACCAATAAACTCTTGGTAAATTCCACGTCGCTGTCGAGTGCATCTCAAAGGGACGATGCACCGAAATTATAGCTCCAATCGCATTCCCCGCCCCCTCCTCCCCCTGCCCCCACACGACGAACAGTCTCACAGAGACGGCATACTTAAATTTTCAAAGTTCGCCGAAGGTTAATCGTCCGCCGATTACCCGATTGAGGGTCTGCAATAATAAAGGCATACACGTACAGGGTGGTTCGCGAAAGATCAGACTTACGTATGTCGATCGTTGGAAACTGGATCCTCAAGTAAAATAATAAAATTAACGAATAAACGGCAACGGCCGATCAGTCCTTTTCCGTACGAGTCTCATGATAAAGACACTTGACGTACGGACGATTTCGATGATTAAAGCCAGCGACGAATTAAGACGAGGAAAGTGCAGTGGGATAGGGGAAAGAGAAGGGGAAAGGAGGGGAGGGCCCGCACCGGCCAATTAATCCTACATAAAGTATACGAGGAGTAAGAAGACACGGCGAGAGAGGGGAGAGGCCTAGTGCGGGCGTGATCTTTTACTCTGTAGTTTTGGTATAGTTTACGTATGCTCGTTTACTTGAAAAAAAAAAATTTGGACCCCATCGACGAATCGCGATTATCGAATTTGACAAAAAGAATCGAGCGTTCGCTCAAAGAATCCTTAAAGATCCAGGGATACGTTCAGCGTCGTACTTCCGAAAACAATTGAAAGCTTCTCCTCCCCCCCCCCCCCCCCAATTCATCAATCGTCCTACTCCGGCAATATTTATCGGATCTTCCCTGGACCATCCGGTCAAGATTATCCTGCCTAAAGGAGAAAGGTGAAACGGATTGAGAAACTGTTGACGGACCCCTTGGGCTTCCGCGAGCACGTTGCGCCTCTCGTTCCTGCGTAAACGTGGCTTGGCGGTACAGTCG
This sequence comes from Trachelus tabidus, assembly GCA_030142655.1. Lineage (NCBI taxonomy): Eukaryota > Metazoa > Arthropoda > Insecta > Hymenoptera > Cephidae > Trachelus > Trachelus tabidus. Next base: position 280,600 of record JARQTI010000458.1, on the reverse strand, counting down.
TACCAAAAGAAAAAGGGGCGATGCTGTAATTCCGTGAGTGACGGCGTTGCGTCTGTCTGCGCGTGTAACGTGAATCATTCCGAGAGGAGGGAGGGAGGGAGGGAGGGCGAGTTTAATCGAATTCAAGTGGACCGAGAGACAGATGCCATCTCGTACGAGAGGAGTTTACGTCTCGTGTACGCGTGACGAGTAGTAAGGTCGTAGGTGGGCCATAGGATGCTTCTGGGAAATTGTAGTGTGAAAGAGGTTCTCTTAAGGTATTTGAGTGAGAGAGAGAGAGAGAAAAAAAAGTAGAAAAAGAGACAGGGGGGGAGAAGTAGAAGATGTATTTTTAAAAGAGAAAGACAAAAGGAGAACGCGACTGTTTGAAGTTTAAAGAAATTTCGAGTTCCCACGAAAAAAGTTTATTCCAGCCGGTAATACACCGTAATACATAGATACACCGTGTAAGAAGACAGTTGAAGTTTCCATATACACCTGAGTCAAAGAGACGAGAAGGATGTTGTCGAGTGTGGGAAAAAAGTAATACCACGTCGAGAGTACAACGCTGTTTTCAGGGTCGGGGGCTCTCGCGACCCTCGACCCGCCCCTGCGTAAACGGGGCTTCGCGTACAGTCGACGACATAAGGAAGAGTCTTCGAACGACGACGAATACGACGGAGACGATCGAGACGATGATCCGACGTCCATTCTTAAGAGCGATCGCCGGTTACCCCCACCCTCCCGCCGCCACTTCTCACTCGCCGTTTGCCTAACCTATTGTATTCCAAAGTGACATCTCTCCTACTTTGCCATCTCCAACGCTTCCTATCCCCGGATACGAAACCCCGAGAAACGTGACTGTACCCTGTGTGTATGTATATATACATAAACACACAATGTGCACGGACAGTAACGGCAAATTTGTCGGTATTATACGTATCCCCGCATCCGGTTACGCTTACGCTCGTGTCTCGACGCCACTACGATATCTCGTCTTGGCCATGATGGCCGGTTAATTGTGAAAATTCTAGTCTCACTTCTTCCCGGTCGTCGTAACCCTGCGAAAGGAACCAGGAGAGAAGAAGTCGTGCGACGACGAGCGGTTTAATCGTAAAATCAATTTGCATTATTCGTTTAAAACTGTGGCGGCGTCGTGACGTCAGAGCCTGCGCCTGATGGGGGGTGAGGAGAGGGGTGAAGGGGTGGTGGGGTGGGGGGGCATAGAACGAAGAGACCGCGAGAGGAGGGTAGCAGGAGGAAAAAGAGAGAAGGAAAAGGAGGGAAAAAATGGAAAAACGTAAAAAGGAGGAGAACAGAAGGGTTCGAGAACAAGACTTCGCAAGAGTGAAAGAGAGGGGAGAGGGAGATGTTATAGGGTGAACCAGCAAGTGGCCCCCCTTCTGTACTCGTCGATGGTCTCGGCACCCTCTCGCGCCTTTCCCCTCTTCGGCTATCCCTTCCAGGTCAGGAGCCCCCCACCAGGGGCCCTTCCCCCTTTATTATACTTTTGTCCCTTAACCGACCACGTTAATGTAATGAAACGAAACGGCGAAACAAAAATGAACCCGGACGATAACAAAGGCTGGAACTGTCCGCTCGCCGAGGAGGAGGTGGAGGAGGTGGAGGAGGAGACGACGACAGCGGAGGAGGAGAAGGAGCGGCGGCGGAGACGAAGGAGGAGTGCGAGGAGAAAGAGGTGGAGACATTCGTTTATTCGTTGGTTCGTACCTCGTTTCAGTACTGGAAGTCTCGATTATGCGTGGATTTTAATTAGACCGTTCGCTAATGAGTGGACCCTTCGTTCGCCTGGGGTTCAGTTTATGATTTTTATTAGCCAAGCGAGATTCGCTGAGGTCGAAGGGACTTATTTGTCCTCCTCGGCTCCTCCCCCCCCCCCCCCCCAAGTTTTTTTACGTTACACAAAATTACTCAGAACTTTGGCCTTCCTCTGGAAACAACCAGCGGGCTCACGGACACCTCAATACACTCGTTCCGGGTATAATCCGGGGGGGGCGACGGGGGGGCTTGGTTACAAAGAGACCAGGGTTCGAGACTTTCTTGACGTCCCAGATCCCTCTTGCATCTGTCTTTATCGTTCTCATTCTCTTTTTTTTAAATTTTTTCTTTCACGAGGCGCCTAACGAGTCCCGCGGGCTTCGTACTTTTCGAAAAAGGTCTCCGGTTTCGGCTGAGCTCGGGCATTGTTTCGTTATCGCGTCAGGGAGTGACTCAGGCGAGATTAAAAAAGAAAAGGAAATAAAAGAAAACGAATTTAATTTAGACGTATATCAATGTCGCGATGGACGACGAAGCTTCTAACGAGATTGAAACAAAAATTTGTCACCGGACTCACCCGATTCTCTCTCGACACTCCTTTATTTTTTTTCTCGTCAATTTTTACACTGTACTCGTTTAATTTGCGAAATCACCGACGACCCCCCCCGCGCGCACCGTCGTCTCGTAAAGTCTCCTAGGCAATGGAGATGCGCAAGCAACAAATTGGAAGGGATGTGCATTGTGACGATTCGTTCCCCGAACTAATTCCAATGCCGTATAATAATTCTTTTATTGCTCCGGGAATACGATTCACCAAGGTGCACGTTGCCTAGGAGCGCAGCTACATGCCAACGCGTGGAAATACTTATGGAACTTTTTCTCGGAAGGGAATCGCAACGATCGAACTATACCGCGGGCTGCCGGAGCTTATATTATTAAAAATTCTTCGGGCGCTTGGCTGCGGAGTTATTATTGCCCTTCCCGACGTCGGCGGTCAGGTCGATGTCGACATCGATGCCTGAAGATACCGTGACTGAAGCTACCCTTAATCTTTTTTTTTTGCAACCGCATCGTAGAGCAAGGCTGTTTCTCAGTCACATAGGATAGAACAGACTGTGTGATCGAAAGAAGTTTGAAAAATAATCCCAAAAAACGGACTACACAGGAAATCGGAAATCCCTCAGCGGGAATAGTCGCTTCCGGGCTTAAGGGATAGGGGTGAAAATATTTGATCGAACCCCGTACCACCGCCTTGGTGAATTCGCAGCAAGGTAGAAGGGCGAGAGAAAATTTTGCAACTTTTTTTCGAAAAAAACAGTCACCCTCGATAACGACGAAGGGGCCTCGAATTTTCATTGCAAAAGTTTGATACACGATCAGGGGTGCACAGCGATCGAAGTTACCCCGTGACTAGAGTCAAGAAGGGTGCAGGCAGCCAGTTAAGCCAGTCGACTTTTCTTTCGTCTGACGGACTATCGATCTGTAATTTGCGAGCGATGACGTAAGCGTCCAAGACTTTTTAAGACCACCCCTCAAAGAATCGTCGTCTCGTGGTAAGGAAGCTAAATTTTCGAATATCGCGAGGTCGAGATAGTTAAATAAAAAATTCACACCGGGACGAGGGTTCCCGAAGATTCCAGACGATCGGCAGCTAGTCCACGAACCTTCTTACAAGGCAGGAGCGTACGGAGTCAGGTAGCCCAGCAGTCGGGTGACCAGCTATAGCTGGAGTAAGTAGCCATTGCGACTATTGACATTAATCATAAATAAACGCGTTCCTACTGCCTTCTGGCGCGCCGTGGAATTTCATGTTTTTGCCGGCGTTTCCGCGCGAGCGCAAGATAGAGAAAGCCGTGACAGGACGTATTTTGAAATTCGATCTACTTCGCGTATTTCGCCATCGGGGCCCGCTTGTTGTTTGGTATCGAGTTCTTTCGCACAGCTCGACACAACGCGAGCGCCCGTTTCGTTATTTTGTTCTCGCCACCTTTCGAAAATCACGCCCGTCACTCCTTCTCCGTATACACTTTTCGAAGTAAAACTCCGTAGTAGGCGTTGCGAGGTCACGTGAAAAAAAAAAGAACAAAAAATGCACCCTCGCTGAGACTACCTGCGTGTACCGGTACGAAATACCGGTACAGATTCGCTTGACGGCTGTCACACGATGAAATTCCCGAGGAGCGAGCCTATCGAAGCATCGCGCACCGAAGAGCTGTAGCAGTTTTCAAATGTCTATTGGCAAATGGCGCGGGAACGTTCGGATATGCGATTTGAGTTAGTACGACGCATTGATGTACTGTTAAGTGGAGACGAATCGGATTTCTTAGGAATTTTACGAACTTTCCCATACCCGCCGTGAGTGCGAAAGAGACGGAGCTGATGGGCGCTCACGTGTAAACGAGAAAGACAGAGGTACCGATAATACAAATCCCGGGTGAGAGATAGATACCCTTTCTCGAATCAGCACTGACGCGAATGCATCTTTGAACGGGGATATGATTTCTAAACGATATGAAATATCGAAACGATCGATTAATCGATTTCTCATCGATTATCCTTCGAAGTGTACAAAGGCTCTTACAATGCGATAAATTAAGAGGATTTACAAAATTTCGTCAATCATAATCAAGGACGTTTTACGCATATTCGTATTATGGTATCGTCTGTCTGTGTCCGACCCATGCTTATACCGCTAACACCATCTCTCTCGCACTCGCGTCGAGTATAGAAAATTCGAAAATTCTTAAACGACTACCCCGGGTCCGATCGGCAGGTCGATCGACGCAATCGATAGTTAACCAGAGCTAATCGCATGGCAATTGTATTATCCGTATGATTTCGTTAGTCACAAATAAACTTGGTATACACAGACAAGACACTGTAATCACACGTGAGTCCTTGCCCCTCGCGAGCGATACACACAGTAGTGCACATTGGGAAATGTCAAGTATTCGTAAAGGAAAAAAAAAAGAAAAAAGTTCCAAACATTCGTAGCTCCATTGTAATTGCGTGCAATCGTGAGAACCCATGTCCGCGTTTACCGGTAAAGGATGATGACCAAGCGACGATAATGCTAATGATCATTAGGTGCTTGTGTACCGGTTGCAACAATCGAGTTAAGCCGCGATAACGGCAATACAATGACAACAAGCGGTGCAGCGCGTGGCACGACTTCCCCTAACCTCAAAAGGCTTAACCAGTGCGCCGCCTGTGCTGCGCAGCAGTTACGAGTTTAGTTGCCGGGAAATTCAGAAGCGTGTCGCTGCTGTAGTGGCATTGTGGTCGTAGACGTGAAACCGCGAGAGAATCAAAGAACCGAAAAAAAAAAGGACGATCATTGACGATCGTCAACAAAGGAAACGTTATTGAGATTCCTTCGTAAATTTCGGTGAATCGGTGACGGAGTAATTGGCTTTTTATTTTCCGGTAATACATCCGCAAAAGGGCTCAAGGACGGCTGACGATTAATTTTCGAAATTCTCTCGTGCGAGTAGCTGAAGAAGCGGTGGACGAGAGAGAAAGAGGTAGATTGTATGAAATAAAAAGAAAAACGGCGTTCATCAGCGCGAAGAGAGGAACCGGTTTAATTTCTGAGGTACCACTAGGCTTCTTTTTTTAATTTTTTAAATTCTTTCTTTTTCCTTTAATATTTTCCTCGCCATTTATCAAAGCGACGACTTCGACGGGAGTCTTTCTTTCTGCCTCGTCCACTTCTTTTTTCGTTACGTCCACTCTTTTTTTTTCGCTTCTTTCGTACTCGCACCTTACACGACACAACACGTAGCGCAACAGTGCCGTGACTGGGTCACTTGTTTACCCGCGCTTCGTCTCACGTACTCGCTCATTTTCCTTTATTTCTAATTCCAGAATTACTTTTTTGTACGATTTTTCAAATTCTCCCCAAGCAATTGCGTGACCGATATTTTCCCGTTGCAGTGTCACTGACGTGACGGACAGACGTGCCGTTGAGAAATAAAATCCCAAACTAGCACGCCTCAGAAATTTTACAAAACAAACTCCCACTGACTCCCAATGTAATTCCCATACCTCTTCGCGCCTCAAAAAAAAATCTCCACACCAGCCAGCAAGTGCCCTCCGAGGCACCCTCTCAAGCGCAGACCTGAAAACCGGCAAGTCAAAGCGCAACGAGGTATCAACTGCATCATAAAAATGAAGTTTAGTAAACTGGCACCCGCGTAAAATGCGCGCGATTTACGAGGCTCTGGTGTTTTTGAAAAATATTTCCACGATATTTACACGCGATCCAGTCTCCTCTGAAAAAGTCAAAGGAGGGCTGTAGACACCGCGAGAGTCCGGGACGCAACATGAAAATTTAACATTAAACGACAGTAGCACGGCGATCGTTTCACGGATATAGAAAGCTTCCGGGCGAGGAAGTTCACTGCCACGGAAACGCCAACGATAACGTAAAATTCCGTCAACGGTGAGACCGAGCGAGAGCGATAGGTCAAAGGAAGGAGGAAAAGAGAGAGCAAGAGGTGGGGAGGCCCCCGACAGGGGTGTCGTGGATTTCCACGAAATTGTCGCTTTCACAGAGCGCAGATGAAGAGGACGGGAGAGGCGAGGGGAGACGGGGGTAGAGCCCGTACATTTTTTTATTTTTCTCAGTAACGTACGTTACTTGCGGTTTTTTTGAACGTGCGTGTATCTGGCTTCACGAGGTGGTACCGGGAGTCACAAGAGACGATACGCTTTTCTCGTTATTCTCTTTTCTACAAATCGGATCCTTCCAGAGGGGGGGAGAGAGAGAGAGGCCGATGCACACGATACGAACAAGGATAGAAGTAGCCACTTTGTAAAATAAATGGACAAGCGCGTTGACTGTGGAAAGCATTGACATTGAGACTACTGCGAAAGACAGATGTAAAGAGAGAAGATAAAAAAGAAAGGAAAGAAAAATCTTTCAAAAGCAACGATCGACTATTGATACGACGCGTGGTGGTGTAAGCGTCTACGACTGGGAGGGAGCGAAAGTGAAGGAAAAAAAAAAAAGAGTACGCTAGACGCCCGAAACCCACACCCGCATGCAAAGGAGTGTCGCGAGCAACAAAACAGCCAAAGTTTCGCACGTATCATACGTGTTTTTTTCATGGCCAATTTTGACGATCCTTGCGTGGCGAATCCGTGGCAGCTTTCGGTGTAAACATTAGCGATGATCTATAGTCCACTTCAATGAAAGATTACAACGATAAACACTGTCCCGAGCGAGAAGCGGAAACGTGCGTGACCACGCGTGGCACTCTACGTGTGCTGATGTAAATGTCACATGCTCTCCGGCCGAGTCCCCGCGCGTCATGGCGAGTTGTCAGCGAGAGTGACTTGAGAAAATTTATTATCGAAAAATTTCACGAAAACGGGATTACAGTGGGTGATTAAGACACGCGTGGCACTTGGAATAATTCACACAGCGATATAGATGTACACGGCGAGGAGTACGTAAAGGCGAAACTCGCGGCAGTGACAGTTGGCGGTAGCGTTGGTGTCGTACGAAGAGCGGGAAATTTGAAAGGGCTCGGAAAAAAGAGAAACAAGAAGGCACTGACAATACGCGTAAAATACATAAATCCGTAGTTCCTCGTATCACGCGCAGTATTTATTCTAGATTATTCACTGTCGGTATCCCGTATAGTCTGTCGATTGACAGTGCCGCGCGTGGACGCATGTGAAAACGCGGCTGTCATCACGCACGGGACCGGTAGATACAGTTGCGAACGCGTGGAGTCGTCGACGGCCAGAGCACATGGGAGACGCACGCACTGTCCCTTTTTGTTTGGCAGTTCCGAAGGTCAGCCGATGTAAAAAGTGTCAAGCAGAGAGAAACATGCAGGCGTGCACAGGTGGATTCACATTGCGGCACATAATGCAGACATAAAGACTAACGGACAGAGTCAGTCGGTCAATCAGAAAGGCAGGCAGGCAAGCAGGCACAGACAGGCAGACACAGGCAGGAAGGAAGGAAGCTTTGCGTACTCACGCTATATCGTTCGGTCGAAGCACGCCACTCTTCGGACGGACGCTCACGCACACGCTCGGAGGTTCACAGACTCGCCGTGAGCGTCGACGAGGGATTCGGCAAGGAAACGCCGGCGTGGAAAGGCGGCGGGTCGCGTCCGTTCAGAGTGCGTTTCCACGAGAGGACACTGTTCGCGGCGTACAGGGCGGTCGTATGCAACGTGCAGAGGGCCCGAAACCGCGCGACACAACACTCGTCAAAATGGCGTGGCCGCCCGCACCCGATCAGGTGGAAAATGCCGGAACGGTGTAGGAAAGATCGACTGACTGGCGAGGTCCGCGGCCCTAAGTGGTTTGACGTTAAGAACGAGTCGAGAGAGAAAGAGAGAGAGATAGAGAGAGACGGAAGGAAGAGCGAGAGAGCGCGAGAGACACGACAAAGACGGAGAGGGACAGACAGAGTGAGCGAGGAGGATGGAGTTTTGCAGGGGGAGGAGGGAGGCTAACGTCGTGGGTGGGAGGGCGGGAGGAGGGTCAGGAGAGGTACCTCGAGTCTCTCGAGGGGAGGAAACTGTGTGTGGTGGGGAGCGTGTGCAGCTATAGTGGGGAGGAGGGTCTCCCTCCCAGTTCCATAGGCCATGCCGTTCGCTTCGCTTGGAGATCCGCCTGTACGTCGCCCCGCTGCTACACGTCGCTCGTTCGCTCCTTGGTACGTTTCGTCGTATCGTTCGGCCGTCGTGCTCTCGCTTGATACTCTTTCGCCTGTACGCGCTTACTCACTCGCTTCCTCGGCGATGGTTCGCGAGTCGGTGCGCTCGCTCGCACCGCGAAGAATTTGTAAAAATCAATATACTCGTAGTAAAAGGAGCTGTAAAAAATTCGTAGCCTCCTCGCGCGCGCTTAGCCCGTCCACTTGAGATCCCGAGCGCGTTTCTTTTTCGCCCGGTAGGGGAGTAACGCGTCCGTCAGGTGGGGAAGGAGAGGGAGAGAGAAAGACAAAGAGAAAGGGATAGACAGACAGACAGAGAGAGAGAGAGAGAGCTCCGGACACGGGGGTTGCTGGATCACCTAGAAGAGGAGAGGATAAAGCCAAGAGCATGGGAATGAGAACGGAGAGGATATCGCGGCGCACCCCGGTGCACTGGCTGCAAGAGAGTCACGTCAGGAAGCGGCACGGGGAACAGTGTAGACTATACTTCCGAGATCTGCACACAAGAGTTCCTTATGAGTTTTTCGAGAGGGCTTTAGATGGTGCGACGAGGAATTATTGCCGTCGTGCTACAGACTTAATTTACTTGTTTATTTTTTTTTTTTTTTTTTTTCGTTCACTCTGTTGTTCATTTAATGAAGTATGTTGTATGGTAGAATTTCGTGACGCAAATTACATCATTGGGGGAGAGGTGGAAACCAGTGCTCCTGTCCAACTCCCTCTCGTCTTTCTTCCGTGTGAGTATCTGTCGATATTATCGGTAACACGATGGATTTCGATTTGTTCGATACCCAATTCTGCTTTTATAATGAAAAGTAAAAATGTCATCGGTACTGAATCCCACGCGTCTCTTCTTAACCCCTTTCAGTTCCTGTGGATTCGAAGGGACAGCATGAGCTTCTTTGTTTTATGAATTTTATTACTTTTAATTAATGAAATCATTTTGTAACCTCGCTATTGGTACTTAGAAGGTTCAAGGACCTACGACGAAGGAGCCAGTGAAAATATATATAACAAAGGAATTGAAATGGACGAGAATACAGTCTTTCAAAGTAATGGTATGACTTCTCATTTATTCCCGTTGCACTATAATTACCTTCTTGCTTTTCTTGCTTTGTATATATAAATATATATATATATTTATTTTCCATTATTATACAGAGAATAGAAACGGGACTGGATGTGATCCGACAAAAGTTTACTGTACCAAAAAGGGATCACGAGAGATTCCCTCGAGTCAGAGGGTAAGGCACGTTTATGTTTCATGGAAGTCGGGGAAGGTCAAGGACCCGGTCGGAAGTAATCGGGACAGCTGATCGTCGTCGACACGAAATACGAAGACTCGAGGGTAGGAAAGTGGATGAGAATTTTCTTTCTAGCTGCGCAGAGAGAGAAGGTGGAGAAGTAGGAGGAGACAGGGAAAGGAAAGGGACGAGGAAATGGGGAACGACGGCACTATATCCCTTGGGAAAATCACGAAGATAGATTTCCAAGGACTTGAAAAGACCTCGGGTATCAATATAATGGTTCATTAAAGCGTTGGAGATTTATTAATTAAAAAGGCATATCGATTTCTATCCAAACTCCCGAACAGTCGTATTCAAAATAACTGGCAATGGGGTACAAAAGGATCCTTATTAGCTTTAAATATAGCTTAACTAAAGATGGATACAAATTAAAATTAGACTGGGCTCTCATGGAATCTCATTGAAGGGCGATTTCGAGTGAAGAGAGAGTTCAGTAGGCGCGTTTCTTATGGTATAAATTGATTGCGTATCAGAGAGCAGTGGGGCGTAGAAAAATAGGTTGGGAGAAAAGAAATTCAAAATACATTAAAGCAGGCTGTCCTCGATCGGTATTCCAAGCGTGACGTTTGGCTGCAGGTGGAATTACGGAGAAATCAGTTAGTGAGTACTCAGGTGGAAAGGCATTGCAAATGTGCTGTACAATCATTGCTGTGTACACGGGGTCAGGATTCGTTAAATGATTAAGCACGTCAAAATGACACACGGCACAAAAGGAGCTTCTCGATTGCCAGCGTAACGTATCGAACGAAGTCTTATAATCAAAGCTGGAAAACCGTTAGGTACTTAAAGAAGAAAAAATTGATATATACACTTCCTGTCGGTAGCACTCACGCTTGGTGAACGGCTTCCTTTCCAGGGTCAGTCGCAGGGAACTTTAGATAGAAAATGGAACAAGCAGAAAAGAGTTGGGGTACAATCACTAGAGAGCAAAGTGGGGTTATGGACTTCGAAGAAATTAAAATCAGCTGGACCAATTTTATATATCTATCTCAGCCAAGATCTCTTCGCTCAGAGAGCGAACGAAGGTCAGAGTAAGTGTGCAAGGGTGAGTGGGGGGCGGTTGAAGGGGGTTACGATGAAAGCGTCCAGAAGAAGGTAAGATTACGTCGAAGCCATTTTTGTGAGATTGTGGGGGAGGACGTAGAAATGAAAAGAAAAGAAGACGATTACCTGCTCGCTGAACTCGACATCGTCAAGCGGGGTCCTTTCGGGAAGCAGTTGGTTCCGCGGCTGATCCACCAATCCCACTCCTTGAGAAAGGACCCGGGATTGGCCAGTGGCAACTGTCGCCCGAAGGCTGATGTGCCGTTTGCCCTTCCAATGGGTGCGCACGTCGTGCAGGCCTCCGTGGGCTACGGAGAAGACCTTGTCGCAAAGGGCACAGTATGCCTTATGGTCATCGTCTCGGACCGGCGTGAGCCATGTCGCGAATTGATTGTGCGACAACCAGGTCCCTATAAATTTGCATCGGCGCCGACGTATCCGGGGCGCGGACACCACGTTCTCCACGGGTACAGTCGTCGACGACATTTACTATGAATACTCCCCCTTTCTCTGTCCTGTCCCTAATATCGTCTCAATTGGTTCCCTCCTCTGTCTCTCTCACGTTTTTGATCCTCCTTTATCTATCCCTCTCTGATGCGTCCTTCGACTAATCGCACCGCCGCGATCCGTTGCTATCGCTGGCTAACCTCAAATTAACCGCTAATTAGCGTAGTGAAACGTCGCTAATATAGCCCACCGTGGTCCCATTTACAAACAGGGTCGACGCGGAAGATCCCGTTCAGAAAGAAACACCCGTAATATCGTCTACTTCGGTCGTGGCTCGCGCACGCGACCCTCGATTATGACGTTCAACAAGGATTTCCACGAAAAAAGCCTGCTCCCAGTTTTGCAACTGGCCGCTTTTCCTTATTTTGGAACGCGGACGGCAACGTCTGGCTTACGGGGCACGGAGAGGAAATTCGGGGCAAAATTCCAACTTCCCAACTGTTGCGCAAAACGCGATGCGCAAACGCGTCGGAGGCGTGGCGTACGACAAAAGACCCTGCCGGATGCGTCCGATAAATGCCGCCACTGCTACTGCCACTGATGCTACTGCCTTTACAAACTTTATTCTCATTTTATGTCTTTCATTTTCAAGCTCATTTACTATAACTCTTCTATCTTATAACATTCCTTGACTCCATTCTCGTTTCATCACCTCGCGCTCGTATCTCTTGCCGGCTAAAAAACATGGAAAGAACTCAAAAGCAAGGAACCCTTCACCCCGACGTACTCTACAGGAACACTGACGTCCCGCAAAAGGCACAAGCTTCTTTTTTACAAAACTGTACCACAAGCGTAACGCGACGGCGACGCTTTTTATCCCTTTTGCTAGGAGACACCAGTCATCGTGCTCTTCGAAATGATCATTTTCAGCAAGCACTACCTTCACGTATCTTTTTTCTTTCTGTCCTTTGTTTTCTCTTAATCGACACTATCTGTCATTTTCAACGAAAACTTATTTTATCGGAATGCAACACGGCTTCTGTCAGAGTCCTACTCGGACACTCGCTACTTTATAACCTAGAAACACGCTACGCAAATCTCGATGCTGCGCACAAAATAAAGCTGCCCACGATTTTCACCACCACGGGCGAGCCTCTTGTCGTTGACACGTTTCCTCCAGTTGTCGGCATCGGAACGAATTCACACGAATGGAATTTTTCTAACCCTACACTTCTATCGGTCTCCCGCCCTTGACGATCTTTACACGAGCTTGTTTTTAATGTTTGCTATTACGAGGTAGTAGAGTAAACTAGTTCGTGTGGTCAAGAAAATCTACAGTCACAATGTGAATAATAGTAAACGGACGTAATCTCTGACCTTATCGGGACGAACTTCACAGCCTCCGTTGAGTTTTCGAAACGCACTACTTTTTCGTAAAACGATTAAAAAAGATATTAGCTGTTAAAAATCATAATTTTCGCTATGGTAAGCAGAGCATGATATCGTATCTTCATAACCTATATTTCCACCATCGATCACCGGTTCGATGGCAGTGTCAGTTAACAGGCAAATATTGCTATGATCTTCAGAAAATATGTATTTCTGTTTTTCGAAAAAAAACTCCAGGAGATGATAATGAGAGATCACGAGGTAAAGGGAATGCTCTAACCTTAAAATGTTGTTTTCAGGATGTATCCGCGTTCTCCGACGACAGCTTCGATGTCAAAGATTGGATTAATAAAACGTTCAAGTCTGCCGAGGCACAGGAGAATAAAGATGTAAGTTCCAGGGTGTTATTTGATTTCTCTTGTCTACCAAGCTTCTTTCGTCCCGCAAGATTTTTGAATTTAAGCCGCACTTTATAAAGTCAACCACTAAACTGACGGCGCTTCCATTGAACGACGGTCAATGACACCATGCGTCTTTGAAAATGATAACATTTTTTTCTTCTCGCCGTATATGAAACCACGCTCTCGAGTAAAATGAGACGCACTTATAAAAACGACAAGATTCTAGTTTTTGCATTCTTCGCAATGGCGTTTCATAAATTCTGTAATTTGTAGCTTTCTCTGTACCAACTCTTGGAAATCTTATGAGAAATCGACTTGCATTAATAATTTAGTACTCCTGTAAAATGATATTTCTTTTTATGCAGCACTTTAAATTCATACAGTCACTTTAAAAATGTGCAGCCTGACTGATTCAAACTCATTGCTTTGACAGTATATATGAATGATTTTCTTTCACAGGCATTTGTTGCATCATTAGTGATGAAATTACAGCTATATGTACAGCAAGTTAATGGTGCTTTGGAAGAAACCAGTCAATCTGTTTTATCTGGTTTACCAAGAGTCCTGAGGGACACCCAATTGTTGCAGCAAGAAGCATCGACACTTAGAGAAAAGATGGTAGCAGTCAAGGAGGAGATAGCGAAAGTATTACTTTGTTTAGTAGACAGTTATATTTCTTTGATCCTTATGGTCAATATTAAAAGCAGTAAACTTGTCTCACAGGTAGAGAAGGATACCGGATCCTCAATAGCTACACTGGAAAGAATAGATAGAATCAAAACAGACTTGCAAACGGCAAAGCAGGGCTTGCATGAAGCAGACAATTGGACTGTATTAGCTAATGACGTTGAAGAGGTACTTTAACGAATGTTTCACCAATTTTATTTATTAATATTTTTGGTGTGATGCGAGATCGCAATTTGTATACACTATAAAGTGTATGAATTATCAATTTTTTTTTTTCAAGGTATTCGAATCAGGTGACATTGAAAAGATCGCTGTCAAATTATTTAGCATGCAAAAATCTTTATCAATGCTGGCAAACGTATTGGACTTTGAAGATAAAAAATTACAATTAGAAGGATTAAAAAACCGCCTTGAGGCAATGGCTAGTCCTCATCTGGTTCAGGCATTCACAGCTGCAAATTTAGGTAGTCCTTTACAATAATATATTTATCATAATAATCATTAAACAAATGCACTATATAAAAACATTGTAATTCTACAATCTGCAGAAAAATCAAAAGTGTATGTGAATATCTTTGACAAGATGGAGCGTTTGCCACAATTGTTAAAATATTACCACAACTGTTTGAAAGTGTCTCTCGGTCAAGAATGGAGGCGTACCATCGAACTTGCACAAGATGAAACAGTTACCTATTGGCTTCATACTTTTTATGACAAGTTACTATCTGCCTGGCACACTCAAGTAAGTGATGCCACGATGAATATAAAACCTATAAATGAATATAGCTTCAGTTTCTCAAAAATACCGAATTTACAGGTAAAGTGGTGCAATCAGGTGTTTCCAAATACTTCTAGTAACACATTGATTGACGTGTATGCAGATCTTCTACGTAGTTTGGATCCAAGCGTATCCGTATGCATAGAAACAGCTCTGAAGCAGCATTCGAATGCAATGCAATTGTCACTGCTGCTGGAATTGAAACAGATTACAAGACACTTTGCTGTTAATTTAAATAACGCTATCGAGTCGTGTTCTCAGGAGAAAACGTTCAATAACGAATTATTACCGTTAGCCCAAGCCATCTACGCTCCCTACGTTCCATATGTTACCAAATATAGTATGTATGAGTCGGCTCAGCTTGGTCAACAATTGAACTCTTTGGATTGCATCCATGATGATCTCAGCGAAACCATCAATGCTCTGGCGCTGAGTATTTCCAGAGTGATCGATTATGCCAATGAAGCCAATAAACGATGTAAATTGTTCACGGACGGATGCGGCTATCCAGGCTTATTGAAGGCTTTGAATGTACGAATGAGTTTTATCATTAATTATGACATATGTTAAGTACATTGTTTTGTTCTTAATTTCAATATTTGATACTTCAGACATATTTCACTCAATATTTGGATAAGTACAGAATCGGTGTGAAACAGTTGGAAAAACGGAAGGCTAGGCAAGAGGATTGGAATTTGTTCCAAATGTGTTTGACTTTGATGCAGAGCATAGGTATCACTGCTTTATCTCTGAATTTTTTAAGTGATACATTTTTTTATGGAGTTTTTAATTAACAAAATTATTTTTTATATATTATCATAGGAGAGCTCTTGGTACAGATTGAACAGTTTGAGAAAACTTTAGTTATCGATACCATAGAGGCCAACAATAAATTGCAAAGTAGTAATACTAGTGTTTTCACACATTATAAAAAGTTATTACTTAATTCTCAAGGCCGAACTGAACTTGCTAACTTAATAACATCTTTACAACAAGGTAATGTTGTTACTGAATGTGATTTGGGATTCGGTCATGTGACATATATGTTTTTCTCGTAGAGGACAAAACAATCTTGGATTCCATCGTAAAGGCCATTCACAAGCTGTGTTCTGATTTACATCACACTACCTATGAAGTGATTTTTGCACCAATTTTTGCACAGCTGCTGCTAGTGCAAAAGGCACCAGCATGGTCTTCGGATGCGAATAAAATGACAAATTTCAGTACGGATCTGCCTGACTACAGTTTTGCACCTCAAGAATATATCACTCAAGTTGGACAGTACTTGATGACCTTGCCACAGCATTTGGAACCTTTTCTACTACGCGATAATCCAAGTCTAACACAAGCTTTGAGAGCTGCCGATCCACAGTATGCTCAAGGATCTAGCGAATCTGGATTCACTGATATTTTACTTGGGATTGTAGCCAAAGGAACGTGCCAAATGTTTCAGGATCAAACTTTAGGAATCTGTGAATTAAATTCATCGTCCTGCAAACAGCTCGCTACTGATATTGGTAAAAATTATGGCCATTTATTATCAACTGGATATTCAAGTTTTTAACGAATTGTCTGTTTCAGATTACCTGGGAAACGTTCTTGAGGAATTAGGACTTTCTCTGTCCGAACAGTTGCAACAAATGTCGGTGCTACTTAGACTGACTCCTGAAGAATATCAAACTGGTAGTGCTGGATGCAGTGCTCGCGTCGTTGCTGCTGTCAGACAAATGAGAAATATTACGTCTTCTGGATAATATGATTTTGTTTATTCTTTCATTCTACTTATGTACCAGTTACGATCCTGGTAATGTGATAAGGCATTTTTATGGTACCAAATATTTTAAATAAACTAATGCTATAAGCATTTACGAAGCTGGCAAATCAATATCGATGCAATGAAAATTCATAAAGGAATCATTGCGTGATACTAATCAGTAGCACAAGAGCGTATTTTTTTAAGTATTCTATGATGGCAGGGAAAACGGCAGATACGTACACTTCAAATATAACATTTTAATTACATTTTCACTTTTATTCATTTTTTATGTCATTATTACATCATGTGATCAATGTTTGACAAGCTAACAGCTTTTATAAATAACGGTGTTGTGCAATGTCATCTTTTATAATCTTCTCAAATTTGGTGTATTTACAATACAGAATCGGAAGAACACTGACGCGCAACAAAAATTGTGAATCGATGATTTATAAATAACTTTAGGTATCCATACAAGGGGCACTCTAAAAATGCCACAGAAATGGCTTAGCTATTTCACTTAGCTTTACCCTGAGCTGCAACTGCAGCGATTGCTGCCTTTACTGTTTCTTCGTCGCCCAAGAATTTCATGGATACGACTGGTTTTAAATTTTCATCCAGTTCGTACACAAATGGAATACCAGTTGGAAGATTTAATCCCATAATTTGCTCGTTACTCAATGCTAAAAAAAACCAATAATTATTACTTATTGAAATGCATATTTATAATTTTTTACAATGAATGACTTACAGTCAAGATGCTTAACTATTCCTCTCAAGCTATTTCCATGAGCAGCAATAATAATCTTCTTTCCCTCCTTAAGTTGTGGAATGATGGTATCGTTCCAATAAGGTAGGGTTCTCTCAATCGTCAACTTGAGGGACTCGAATTTTGGAAACTCCTCAGGTTTTGGCTCTTCGGCATACCTTGGATCTTTAACTATAGCTTCGTAATACTTGTGGTCTGGCTCCATAGGCGGTGGTGGTACATCGAAGGATCTTCTCCAGATCTGTACCTGCTCTTCTCCGTACTTGGCAGCAGTTTCCGCCTTGTTCATTCCAGTAAGACCACCATAGTGTCTCTCATTGAGGCGCCACGTCTTTTTCACAGGAAGGTCCTCCTGACCAATTTCCTTAAGAATAGCTTGCAATGTATTTTGAGCACGTTTCAGCATAGACGTGTGACCGATGTCAAAAGTGTATCCTGCAGCTTTAAGAGCCTTTCCTGCAGCAACAGCTTCCTGCTTTCCTATATTCAATTATTTCCGCAATTATTTAATTCAGCTATAATAAGTAACACCTCTGAAATATGTTATATCACATCTATCAAAACGATAATTCGGTTAGATGACAGTTTGTCAAAATTAAAATGATAAATATGACTCATTCTAAGTATCGGAATCCTGTGACCTTTTACCCTTGAGATCCTCATTGATCTTTAGATTCTTCACGACATACAATGAATAGAGAAATTCATACCTTTTTCAGATAGATCCGCATCAAACCAGCCACAAAACAGATTCAATTGATTCCACTCGCTCTCGCCATGGCGAACCATCACAATCCTGTACTTGGACATATTTTTAATATAGGAACACGACCACAAATTTTGAGGGAACGACTTACGACACTTGAATGGAGTAGTTCGTTCGATAGAATGACTGCGATGCTCGAACGATTCCAACGCCGACGCCGACGCCGCATCTTGGGGGTCCCCACTACTTGATAACGCCGCGCTCGATATTTTATTTCAAAGCAAAACTCGGGTAAATCTAAGATATACACGTGCTATTTGACAGTACGCGATCGTAGTCATTGTATTCTGTTTCCTTGTTCGCAATCTGTTATGTCCTAAACTTTCAAGTAGGATATTGCAGAACAGTCTTTGGTGTGAAACAGATTCAAAGACTCGCGCTTTATGTTTTACCCTATACATATTCTTATTTGGATTCGACTCAATTCACACACCTTTATCTCTTCTGTCAACTACGAGCAACTACGAGTGACTGGCTGTTTGTTTATAAGGGTCTTCAATTTTGACGTTTCCTCTCCGTTAGCCACTGATTTTTTCTGCGTTAGGGTTCGAAACGTGGTTGTGACATATTGTCAATTATGGAGTTACAGGAGAATTACGACGTCTCCAACTATTTAAGCAAAAATTATTCCAAAGAGGATTCAATTTCGAATCTTGTCAGCAGGATCACATCAAACTGGACGATTTCAAATAATCGACGATTTGAAGACTCAATTTCGGTGGTGCCTTTATCGCAAGCTGCAGAGAGGTAATTTATGTGTCATTGAAATATAACTATTTACTTATAATTCTGAAGGATCTTTGTTACAAACTTTTTTCAACAGGACTGATTTGGATGACATGGTTTCTCCTGATAGTTGTATACAATTACAGTCTTTGAGGAATCACGATGAACCATGCACGATTGATATTGGGGTAACTGGTGGTCGAAAGATAGCACGAATTGCTGTGGTCTCTGAAGCATCGATCTTAGAATTTTATAAGCAATATGGGGAATATGCAGTTACTGCAGTTGCTGAATTTATTGATGAGTTTGAAAACAACTTCAGTTATTTTGCTGAGGTAGCAATAGAACCGCCTTCTTCTGAGATAAAAATTAAGGTAAATTGGCTCCGCTGTAATTACATTCTGATTTAATTGAAATTGTTGGAATTTATATTTTTTTTACTTACAGTTTGCAAAAGTAAAAAGTAAAACATTGTTTTGGGTTTATGGCATAAGATTAATTCTTACAGACCCTGTAACCAATAATGTACAGAAGACATTTGATTATGATGTAATTAATAGCTTTTTACAAAACACCAAAGGACTGACTACAAAAGGTGCAGAGATGGCAAAAAAATTATTACAAACCTTCGATACTCAAGGAAATGATATTACTGGAAATGATTTTGATCCATGTTCATTGAAGTTGCCAGACACCAGTTTACAATCGCAGATACCTAAACATCGTAAAACATTAACAATAGAAAAAAGTACAATTAAAAGTGAAAGCATGGGAGAAGTAAATTGCCAAAATACCAATATTACAGACATTACAACGTATATTGATAATAAATTGTGTGATATGGAGAAAAGATTGATGCAGAGGATAGAGGTAATGGAGCAGCAAACAAATAAAAAACTGGACACTATCTTAAAACAGCTAGAAAAATTGACTACTCGTAACTAAAATGACTTAAGATAGCTTTAACAGTTGTGTCAAGATTGCAATTGCACAGTTTCTGTATAAAAAGTATTAAATAATAAAACTGTATTTAATATTTATTTTCTGGCTTTTACAGTCTATGATTGTGACAAGTTCACATAGGATAATTCAGCGTTACAAAACTTACATAGTTGATAATTTTTTGGATGATTTATATAAGATAAATTATATCAATAGGTTCAGTTCGGTATATAAGTACGAACTTTTCATTCTCAGAATGAAATATCACAGATCCGTTGTGCTAAGGTGGCAAACTACTTTCATTTTCACTGGTACTGCCACTATTTTCTGGAGGATCCCAAAAGTGTAGTTGTTTCCTCCAGAGTTTGACCATACCGTCCCATCCTCTTCTACTGTACTTTGCATATTTTGGTGGTGTTTTTGGATGTTCAGCTGTACGTTCCTTTCTAAAATACATGTCCACTATCGTATACACTAATAATATTACATTTTTCATTAACAAAAACATTATACATATAGGCATACTTGGAAACAGCATGAATATATCTATCATATCCAATAGTATTTTTCCCATAATCTATTTCTTTTTGTCTACGTGCTAGCACCGCAGGATCTGTTTCATATTCAACTTCCTTTTTACCATTGCCAGAGGATAAGGTACTTGAGCTTGAACTACTGTTACGCCTATTTCGTGAAACCTTTTCATCCAATGATCCGGTACTTCCTTCTCTCTGTCTTTTACGTATGTTGGTTGCATCCTCTGGTTTATTTCTTGTAGTATTCAGGTACACAATGTCTTTGCGTTCATTTGTTTTTAAAGTAGATACATGTAGCTCTTCGCCGTTCAATGAACCATTTGTGCCATTTTCCATGGCTGGACTTGATTTCTTCTTCTTCTTTTATAATTTGGCACCAGTCGGGACTATAGTCCTTTACAAACGGCCACAGAATTAAGTTTATTTTAATTGGTGCGTTTCTATGGGTGGCCAGCACGAGTATCCGCGACGCCGCCGTTTCTGAGGAGTCAAGGCGCCTTAACCAACCGGGGGGTCGATGGTATAATTCAAATGTAGCGAAAATACTTAAAGTGAATAGCTGTTAGCCAATCGTTGTGCTTGCCTTCTTTTGAAACTTACACGCGATTGGCTAACAGCTATTCCCTTTTCGTATTTTCGCTCTACATTTGAATTTCACATTACCCCCACACTTGTATATGTATAAGACCGTGATCTTGAGCAATTGTAACAGACCTCTGTCAAGAAAATAGTATTTTCGTCGGTTTTCAGCTCTAGGCAAGTTTCCTTTCATTTTAATAAATTATTGTCGACACACGAACAACAGTTAAACGTCAAAAACACCGCGTCCTATAATCTCAGCGATCTATAAATGTAATATCTAATAATCAATTCGCTTTATACTTTCAATGCAAATTTGTAATTACTATGTTAATTATAATTACTACAATTATAAAAATGATCATCAATTTTCTAATGAAATTTTAAAGAGACGTTGAAATCTACTTGTTGATTAACAAATGAGTACACAAAAATGATGATTTTAGCGGGCTTTTGGTAAAAGCGCCAAGCCGTTTCTCGCTACTCAGCCGGCATCTTTACTAGTTTTTCAAATCTATTCAGATCGAACATTTTAATTCCTGTTTATGGGGTTCAGCCTTTTATGTTTTTCTCAATATTTTCTTTCTTAGTTATCCTCTTTTCACTTCGTTAATAAATCGAGATTTCCTGTTGTTCTCAGAATCCTGCAGAACACTGTTCACGAGATACAAATTCATACTGGTTCAAATTGTCATATTTCGTGAACACACTGTCCCTCAACGAAGTTTATTAATAATTTTCACTTTCTGAATCCTGATTTGCAACTACAGGAGTTCCATTCAATTGCTTAGGATTGAAATTAGGTGTTTAATAATATGCCTCCTAAAGCAATAAAGGTTTGGTGTTATATTTGGATAAAATGATTTGTTTTTGTATTTATATTGCTGATATTAATTTTCAAATATTTATTAGGAATTACGTGTATTCGTGATCAATGTTGGATCCGGCACTCGCAGCAGTGATGATTTCCAGAAATTATATCTAGATAAAGCAAAACATATAGTGAAACGTTGTATAGAAAAAAAAGTAAGTATTCAAATTTAATAACAAAACCAAGAGAGTCAACATAATTTTCCATACAACATTGCTAATTTCTTTTGCTATATCCAGATATTTTTGAATCCAAAACATGAAATTGGCCTTGTGGTACTAGGTACCGATGTTACTGAAAACGAATTGGAAATTGATAATATCCATCAAGTCACTGAAAATATACAAGTTCCAACATGGAGTTTAGTCAAACATGTAACAAATTTACAAGCAACAGCCTCTTCATCCAATTGGATAGATGCAATTTACGTAGCATTAAAGATTCTTGACAGAGGATTTGTGTAAGGATACTATAATGTGTAATTCATAGTGTTTATCATATTCTATTTCATATTATTTCTAGGGAAAAGTCATGTGTTCAAACAATAATGCTGTTAAATGACTTTAATGAAGACCCTACTGTCATTGAACAATACGATGTAAATGAAGTTGCAAATGAGATAAAGGAGCGTGAGATTAACTTTATTCCTGTGTAATATATTGAAATTTCTACATATAATTTATATACATATTTCTTCAGATAAGGACCACAAATTCATTATTGATTAATTTTTACAGTGGAGAACGCGAAATTTCACAAAACTCTTTGTCTGCAATGAATTCAAGCGAGAAATCTCTTATGAAACTCTGTGAAATGGTTTTTACTTTTTGTTTTTAAATATACCGCATATCGTGAATAAGTTTCATAACTTAGTATGCGACTTACCATTTTTTTTGTAGACTGACAATCAATATTTTACACTGGATGATGCAGTTCAACAAACATATTTCTACAAACAGCAACCCGTAAAACCAGTATCGTGGGGAGCTACTTTAGATTTTGCCGGTTTCAAAATTCCAATTTCAAAGTACCTGAAGGTAAATAAATAAACTGAGCGGATATTACTAAATTAATATCTTAGATCAGGACGGACTAATATTATTTCTGTACGTAGGTAACAAATTCTTGGAAATTGCCTACATGGAAAAAATTGGTCAAATCTGATGATAATAAGGAATTTAAAGTAGACACAGTACGTCAATACACAGATCGATACAGAGAATCTCATACTTCAGAGAATATAATTTCTGGATATATGTATGGTGGTGTCTTTGTTCCTTATACAGGTATGTATTTATTATTTATTTAGAGCAGGCAACTCTTCAGATGATGCAGATACGTACAATTCTTAAAGATACCACCAAAACTGAGGCGGAATATAAAAGTGGTGAAAAGAGCTTCATTATCCGTAACTTTGCAAAGAGAAGTGAGGTTTACCTGGATCTGTGGACTGGTACTGGTTCATACGTTGTAGTACCTTCAGGCGAGGTAAAAGGATTTTGATACCCTGTAATAATGTATTCATATTCTAACTAATAATTTGACCGAAACTAGGAGGCGATCAGGCCATTCTATTCGTTAGTGCAGGCCATGGTGGATGAAGATATGGTAGCCATCGTCAGGAAAGTCCACTCAACAAACGTTGCACCAAGAATGGGTATTCTGTTTCCATACATCAATGTCCCAGATAAGCCCTGGGTACGGTGTATACTCATTATCTTAATTTCTATAGACTCATTTTATTCCCTTCTTATTACCTTGATGAAAATTATCTTAATAATTACTTTCTTAATCATCTAGTGCCTTGTGTTCGTCGAAATGATATTTGCAGAAGACAAATGTTTGTTGCATCGAATGCCAATGAATTCTCTTGTAAAACAATTGTCGAAGGAACAGGATGAAGCCATCGATAGATTCATAGATTCGATGACATTGCCAGAATCTAGGTGAGCAAGTCACCTGTATAATTTCATTTTTTGCTGAATTAACATTTTATCAAAATTTTATTACTCTTCAATATTCCAGTTGCGCCAGTGATTCTGATGAAAATGAGAAAACATTTGATGCCGGAACTATACATAATCCTGGGATTCAGCACGTGTGGAATGTACTTTCCCATCGTGCATTAAATCCAGATAGTGAAATACCTCCGATGGAGTCATACCTCTCTGATTTAGTTGTGACACCAGCACCATTGAAAGAAAAAAGTTTGCCTTTTTTGAAGAAAATAGAGAAGTTATTCCAGTGGGAAGAAATATACGACATTGAAAAGTACCTTTTTTTTTCTATTTCTGTAAGACAGTGAGTTTTTCATTAATATTCCTAATTTCTACCTTCTCTAGATCCAACAGTAAATTAAATGACGGAAAAGAGACTAAAGAGAAGTCGCAAGATCATTCAAAAGCAGAAAGCAAAAATACAGCAGAAGAGGCTCCTGAGGAAGAAGAAATACTGGATGCAGAAACTTCCCAGCAAGTTACTGATGTAGATTTGGATGATTTGGTATGACGTGTGATTTCAAATTTAATAGGATCTTCATATTGTTTATTACACAAATAAGATTAATGTTTTTTTTTCTAGGCAATGAACATGTGATTCCTCAAGTTTATTCTTCAGATTTAATAATATATGTAGAGCTGTAAACAGCAGCACGTATTTTTATGAAAAATGTATTCTGTTCATTTTTACATTGTCACAGCATTTCTATTTTTATTTCTATGTTCCTCAATGTTTCTTATGTAAACATTAATGTGATAATGTAATGTATGTCATTATTTTTTTATTCAATAAATATGTCATTTTTATTTTTTAACAGTGTGATAGTTTTAATTCAAAGTAATCTTCGTACTTGGAATCAGTATGCAAACAGATAGGCAATCGGCCAATATGTAGTGTCGAGGCTGTAGTGTGATGTAGTGGGTTGCTAATAAATTCGCTGCTAAACATGTCACCGTTAAATTGATTCCGTGTATCCTACGCTTAGGGTCTTGCACTCTTGATATCAAGCATAATTTGTTATTAGTCCTCAGTTTTGATAACGAATAACGACGTTTATAGTCTTCGAATAGTTTAATAAATCTAGGAAAATGGAACGTAACTTGGAAAAAACCATGGATGATGTGTAAGATGAAACATTAGGTTATGTTTCACGTTGTTTTTGTTATTTTCAAGATTTATTTTTTAGGATTAACACTGAGGGGGTTATCGGTTGCCTTTTGGCGGATCACCAGGGTTTGTGTTTAGGAGGTAAGTTACGTCTATCAAGCACACTAAACGTGGGTTCAATAATATAAAGTTATAATTCAAATTCAAAATTAAATTATTGTTCCAGCTAAGGGTAAAGCGTCAGGAGATAGTGCTGGAGTAATAGCTGCTATAGCTGATCAGGCTGCGAAACTGGAACCTGGATCAAAATCACCTATTATTTATCTACAGAATGATACAAGGTAATTCATGGTGTTCCGGTAATTGAGATGATTGGAGGTACTGGGTAAATACGAAGAATAATTTTTAGACAATGTCTCATCCATCGTCAAGGTCCCGTTGTTGCTGCAATCTACAAACAGGTTTCTTCTTAGAATCCAATGCGATTCAAGATGCATTGTAAAGGGCAATTGCTGTAATTGAAGTTTTTACACTTGGTTCTGAGAACCTATCTAGCATTCAATAATCTTAATGGCTTAGTTATGCGATAAGGGTAATAGTCCCAGTATGCATAACATTTTTTGTGTATTATAGTCATTCATATTACTAAAAGTTGCTAATAGAAAATGAAAAACTAGAGGTTACGTAAAATAAAGATAATTATTAACGTGTTTACAAGTGTATATATAACTCAATAATTTCAATAACACATTGTATTCTGAATGAATTCCGAACATTAAGAATATTTAAGGTCAGTCACTTTTCTTGTGTATGTCTCTTCTTTCATGCCACTTTCTTGCACCAAGCTTGATCAACTCTTGGTGTTCGTACATCCAGGAACCCAATACCACTAAGAATGATATTAATCCAATAAGGAAGTGCATGAATTTTTCGTCAGGAAAGAAGTATACCTGCAAAAAGAGGGAAATGATATTCCAAGTATTTTATACCCCAAGAATAGTAAAAAAAATACAAAGTAGCTACATACGTGCGAAACTTTGGTAATAAGTGCTGCTATAATCAAAGATGCAGTAAAGACTGGTTTTGGTACAAGTCCTCGAAGAGGACGATATACAGTGTCGCGATGTCGCCTATTAATGAACGTCGTTGAATGTAAAATTCTCAGGCCCATATTAACACAATTGCCCAGGATAAAACCAACTGGACCTAGCCAAGTTGCAAATACGTAAGATGCGCAGAGGAAAGCAATCGATTCGTAGATCATTATGAGGTTGCTCTTATTAATCGTAGCACTATCGGCTGTAGCATTGGTATAACATTCTGTGACGCCATTTATACCAAGCAATAAAACAGCCAGACAATGAGTTCTCAGCAGAAGCACTGGCAAGTACGATGTTAATTTCGAACCACCATACATCCACAGTAGCAACGACGAGTAAGATTGTCCGAAGACGAGTACAACCAATCCTATTGAAGTTACAACTGAGCATAAGTGTGTCAAAACATTGACGCTCTCTTGTATTTTACTCTACAAATTATAAAATAAATAATTACAAAGAAACACTGGGTTACACGAGTTTCCAAAATTCCTTGGCATACATACTTGATTCTGATCGGAAAGTGGTTTGTCTCGTCTAACCATTTGGGTGAAATAAAAATACCCACTTTCTTCTATGGGACGGAAGATAAATCTAGCTGCTAATGAGCCTAGATTATTAACAACTTCATATGTTCCCTGTAATTGAAGATATTAATTTAATTTGTTTAAAAGAAATACATTTTGGACATGAATATCTAAAATTGTATCCATCACCTGTTCAGCAAATGTTAATACCGGAATGACAGTCATGATTAATCTTTCGCCCTCTGTTAAAATTTGTTTTAATATACCTTGCCTAAAGAAACTCCATGTTAAAACGGATAGTTTCTTATCCAAGTAAGAATCCTGCAAAACACCGTACGTGAATGCTACAGTGAATTCAAACGAAATCTTGACCTACGTACGTTATTTCTTAGCTGACCAGGTAAAAAATCTGATACAGACTCGAATGGAAATTCTTTAGAGACGATTTCGTCGCTACTGTCTCTCAGGGACATCTTCCTTCTTGGCTTAAATTTTAATCGTTGGATGTAGTAGTGGAAGTAAACATAATGACTAGTCGTGTAAAATATAGCAGCAACTAACTGAGCCACACCAAATGCAAATAGAGCATTTTCTGGTCGATAAAGAATCAAAGGTACAAAAGTCATGGTACGGATGGCTATCATGATACTATCCAAAACAATCTGAAATGGTGTAATCAAAATTTAAAGCTCCTTGGCATTATCTACTATTGTAAAGCTTATAAACATTAAGTTCTTACTTTTAATCTAACAAAGAGAAATGCACTGGCAATCAGTTGAATCACCAATGAGCACAGCTCAATTATGCATGAGACAGCTACTGCACAAACAGCAAATGTGTAGTATGGAGGCAGAGTTTCAGCAGTGGTCAGCAGAAAAAGCCATATGTAGCCAAATATTACAGACATAATGACACATATGGGAACACTGAAAATTGTTTCAGTCATATTATAAAATCCGTGTCTTGGAGTACTATCCTTTAGATATCCTTTTCTTAAGTTTCAATACTAACGTCACCCATAGTAAGTTGACAACTTGTGCCCAATTGTGATCTGCAGTGTTGGTCAAGCATGCTTTCATGAATGGTTCACGTGAGAGAAACAATATCATAGACTCCAAAAGAAGGAGTCGTACATTCATTACACCTAAGACAGCCTGACCAACGTGACGTACCACGAAGGCATTTAAAACGAATGTTACACATCGGCATAATACCTGGAAATATAACAGAGCATGCAGAGTATGTTTTTGCTCTAAAAAATGAGCCAGCAAAACTTCATGAAAGTCAAGAACACAGCATTACCTGAAAGATTATGTTGAAGCTGGCATTTTCCAAGCTGCTTTTTAAAATGTCTTGTGCCATTTATAAACGTGTTTCTATGTACTCTGTGAAATGATGCTCTAGAAACGTTCAAAGTGATTAAAGGTTATATAAGGACAATTCGCCAGCTAAGACGATAATGCGTTCATTCTTTGCTCAATCTCGTGCAGCTTGTCAACCACATGAAATGCATTGAGATATCCGGGTCTCGTGTCACTAATTTGTTCATAGTGCATCTTCGGGAAGATTCACGATACAATTGCCACGTAATCAAGTCATTCTTCATTGGGAGTTCTGCCAAACACTGAAACACCAATTTTTTTTTCCGTAACGCGGGAACTCGTGTTGGCTTTGCCAAATTATGACAGACGACGTGATGTACCTTGGGACAGTCGAAACCTGCGGATACGCTCCGTCGAAATTACAAAGGGACATATGTGATTACACATATAGCAGAATAATAATGAAAACTAACGTGGTCCTCGACATGAGTGAGCACGCGCATTAATCTTCAAAATTCTTCGCGTGGTCGATGGTTATCAATGGAATTCAGGACGTAAAATACGTTGCGATGATCAGTAGCAAGTGATCCGCACGAGTCTTCTGCACTTTCATCTAGATTTTCATTAACTTTCGCGATGACGGTTCATCCGGTTATTGCACTACGTCAAGAAGCTGTTATTGCATTTCAATTATGATAAAAATTTCATCAGTATATTCAATGTACATATAGTGCTTAAATGGGTATGTTTCACGAGCAAGCAACAGGGCCGATGGCCGAGCAGGCAAGGAACATCTTACTTTCATCTTTAATAGTACGTATAATGGATTCCATAATTTCATTACAATTTACTTCGTATAAGCTTCGAGCTTATTAATTTTCTATTATTCTTTTAGTCAGGTGGAGTGGCTGGTATGGTATGTGACTTGTTACTCTTTCCCCTGGACACTCTAAAGACTCGTCTACAGAGCCAACATGGATTCACCGAGTCTGGTGGTTTTAAAAAACTCTATCGAGGTGTAGTGCCAGTTATGATAGGATCTGCACCTTCAGGTAACCTATTTTATCGTTACAATATTCGGTGTATTCTGCATAGATTGATATTCCTTCCTAGCGGCTTTTTTTTTCATCGCCTATGATGGAACCAAAGAAATTCTGCAGCCACTCACGCCACCACAGTATCATGCGATCGTGCATGCTGGCGCAGCTTCTGTTGGTGAATTGGTAAGATAAAATTGTTGTTACCTTAGGAAGTCTATAGTGCAAAGTAATTAGTCGAATTCACTTTAGGTTGCATGCTGCATTCGGGTACCTATGGAGGTAATTAAACAGAGGAAACAGGCGTTGCTAACGGATACTGCTAGAATGGGTTTGCGAATGCTTTACAGAGGATATGGGAGTACTATATTGCGCGATTTGCCCTTTACACTTGTTCAAATGCCTCTCTGGGAATATCTGAAACTTTGCTGGAAACGGCACGTATCTCGTGAGTGCACACCTTTGGAAGGAGCTATCTGCGGCGCTGCATCGGGTAATTATGTATTTTTTTGTCATTTAGAAACATTACACTAATTCTGATTCATATCTAACAGTTACAGTATCTGCAGCTGTCACTACGCCCCTTGATGTGGCCAAAACAAGAATTATGTTATCATGCTCTTCGGTTATGAAAGATGAAATTAAAATATCCACAATGTTGAAGGAAGTCTATCGAGAAGCTGGTTTTAAAGGGTAATAATGCACTTAGGTAATTTATGTTCTAAGAATCCTTGAGTAACAAGAAATCTCTTTCAGATTGTTTGCTGGGTTCTCACTGAGAGTCTCTGGCTTCACTTTGGGTGGCTTTTTATTCTTTGGTATTTATGAATGGGTGAAGGAATTGTGTTCTATAACTTTCCCATACATATCCTCATCTAGATAGCATTTGAATGAAAAATAGTTTAATAGTTCAATAGTAAAGATACTTTTTTGTCAAAGTGCAACGTGTTGACACAAGTTGGATAACTATCCTAATTGAAAACTCTAGTCAGGAGATGAGTAAAATTTTAAGCACATATTACCATAAAGAAATATATACGTAATTTGCGCTCAAAAATATAAATAAAACATCAATACAAAAAATATTTATTTCGTAAAATATTGCTTACCATAAGTAAAAGAGTAAAATTACAATTGCACCTCTGGAAGCCTCTTCTCGAAATCGTTCTACTATTGTGTTAAATCAGATTCGTCTAGCTGGACCAATCTACTGTCAGAGATGGCTACATTAGAAAATTCAATATCTGTTTGTGAATATTGTCAAAGCTTATTTCTCTGTATGTATTTTAGAGACACAATTATACTTCCTGTTCATTTAATAACTTTGTCCGGTATGACAGTAAAATTATTCAACTAAACTAATGTGACATAACGCGATTGAGAAACGATGTTGAATATAGGGGATCTGGAGTTGCGAATACCATTACCAAGCGTAATGTAATCCTGATAGTCAGCTAATTATACCATTGAATAATACAGGCGTTGTCGAAGCCACGATCATTTGAAACTCCACAATTATCGAATTAAGGTACTTTAGTCGATATGAGTCCATTTTTCATTAGTGACTCTCAATTGATTCTTCACAATGTCCTTATTCGAGCACAGCAAATGTCAATCACTTCTCTTAACTGAGTATCACGTGAGGGAGGAACTCTGCTATAAAAGTCAAGTTTCATCACAAGTGTTTTTTCATTTTGCTATAATAGAGAGCAGCAACGAGATTTTCTGGGTTCTGTCGATAATTCGAAAGATTCTTCTTCTTCTAATTTCTTTATGTTGTTCGGGTTCGATACAAAATCCTGTGCGATTTCTTGAAATAGTTCCGCTATAAAAAGAAGAATTATATGTATGTAGAGTATCAAGTACACAGAAAATAAATATAATTCTTACCAATATTCTCGCCTGTTTTGCTAGATGTTATATAAAACTTGGATTGTATGCCATCAGCAAATCTCTGAATTACTTCAATATCTGGACAAGCTTGTTTATCCTCTGACAATACATCTTTTTTTGTTGCACAAAGGTAAACCTTACATTCTTGTTCGATGCTTCTCAATTCCCTCATCCAAAATTTAGCTTTGTTCCATGAATGAAGATTGGTAATGTCATAGCAAACTATTGCAGCCTTAGCTCCACGATAATACATTTTCACCATTGCTTCGTATCTGCATACAAATGTATTAGCAAAGTAATTCTATGAATAATGTACATAAAGTTTACAGTCAATAGAAATAATTTACCTTTCACTGCCAGCAGTATCCCATATACCGAGTACAAACTTTCTACCACCAACCTCCATTTGCTTAGCTGCGAAAGCAGCTCCGATGGTCTACAATAGAAAAAAATTGCATTTTTTATCTAAGTACCAAGAATTCTTAATGTAAATTGCATATTGATTGTTCCATCAATTTTGTAATAGAAAGACCTAATTTAATAAAGTTTCATTCTGTTGAATTAAATAGATAACTACCAATCATTCTATCCACTTTACATTTTTCTTTTATGTAATGTTATTTCAGTTAAAAGTATGACTGCCGAGTTTATACTTGCTTACATTCTGGTAAGACAAATGTTCGTTGAATCTGTCATTTACAAACCGCTCCAGCAAGCTTGTCTTTCCCACAGCTTCATGACCTAGCATGACAACTTTTAAGTCTACCTTGTTCATCTTCTCTGAACTATCCAGGACTCGCTGGATTTCTCTTGGCTAGGAGTAGTCAGTCAATATAAGTGATTTTCAACAACTGGAAGATACAAATAGATAGGACGAGCCTTGTCAAATACGAGCAGCTCCGAGTATATGCATTCCATATGAATCATCCTGGTGGGACGTATTGTTTTGTCTTCTGCTAGTAAACTATCCCGGATGGAATGCCAGCAAATGCCAGCCATGAGAGATAAATAAGCGTTTGTTGTCACCCTTTATTCATATCAAATTATCTCAGTCATGCTGGTAATGTAACGTAATACACATATTACGTGTTCAAACTACATCATCAAATATTTTATCCACTTTAACGACAAATTTTTATTCTTAACATTTTTCTATTTTACGAATAGAATGAGGCAAAATTTGTATAAAATTCTAAAAACAGATTTTTTGAATAAAACACTTTGCAGCCTGCCGTGATACTGATGATGCCGATGCATCCTCGAGATACATTTGTTTTACTGTATCTTGAATAGTAACAGAGTTGCATTGTTGCATAAAACAATAGATGTGTTATATCATGAATCTTAGACCTAAATTATTTGCTTTCTCTCGCATAAAGAGATTCTCCACACAAGTTCAGGTAAGTTAGTGAATTTAACCTCCATGTCGCCACTATTTTCATGAATATGAATATTTGTTGAATACTTTAAGATTACTACTTCATTTTAAATATGATTTTCATTTCAGACAAAGGCTGCTTCATTAATTATCTCAAAACATTCTATGCCGGAGCCTGAGTATAATATTGAATATTTGTGTAACGAGAAAAACAGAGATGTAATTCTTAACAATATAATGAAAAGAAAGGGCGTTGGTGATATAGATAAAGTTCTTGAACTTTCTAAGAAGTTAGATTCAAAGAACGAGCTCCTTTTAGAATTGAGCAAAATTCCAAACTGCACAGATCCCCAGGTGTTCGAATATGGTGATGAACCTCGGATACTGAAAATCTGTGGATCGGAAAGAAAGTTTGACTTTAAACCACAAGAATTCTCAGTACTTGCAGGAAAGCTCAAATTGTTAAGAACTGAAAATTTAGGACCTTTCGCAGGACACAAAAGTTACATATTATTAGGAGATCTAGCAGAACTGGAACAAGCCTTAATTCATTACAGCATAAAAAAATTAATGATGTCTGGCTTCAAACTTGTATCCGTACCTGATATTCTGCCTACAGCAGTTATAGAACGATGTGGCTTGATCGTTAATAATGAAAGAACCTTGGTCTATACCTTAGATCCATGTTATGGAGATGAATTGTGTCTTTCCGGTACGGCTGAAATGTCTTTAGCAAATAAGCTAACTAATACTGTTCTGTCACAAGAAAAGTTACCCCTAAAATTAGCAGCAGTGAGTAGATGCTTCAGAGCAGAGACATCAAAAGCAGCCGAGGAGAGAGGAATATATAGGTAATCTTAAAAACTATAGTTGTGTCGTTCACCACATTTCTAAAATATGTAAACTTATTAATTCCAGAGTTCATCAGTTTACAAAGGTTGAAATGTTTGCCTGTTCCGAACAAGAGAAATCCTCAGATTTCTTATCCGAGATACAATCCATTCAAGAGGATATGTTTACTGATTTGAACTTGCACTTTAAAGTGTTGGATATGCCACCATATGAACTAGGAGCTCCGGCGTATAGGTATAGCATATTTTCTACACTGGTTTATTTTATAATACATAATATGCATTTTGTAGGAAACTAGATATCGAGGGCTGGATGCCAGGACGTGGGATATTTGGTGAGCTGTCCAGCTGCAGCAATTGCACTGATTATCAATCGAGGCGTTTAAATATTAAGTACAAGACAAAAAATGGTGAAACAATACACGTCCATACGCTTAACGGAACCGCGTGTGCGATACCACGAATGTTAATAGCAATTTGTGAAACGCATCAGACTAAAGATGGTAATATAAAAGTGCCCTCGAAGCTCGTCCCATATATGAAGGGTAAAACAATTATAGAGAAACAACCGATCGCTGACACGAGAACTTACAAATATAAGCCAAAAATAAATTGAATAAGAAAACTATGTCTTGAGATTTTATTGACGACAAAAGCATATTGTTAATAAAGGGTAATCGTGCGACAGAGTGAACAGATTTATGAAGACTGAAAAGTAGATCTGTTCATTCGTTGAGGAATAAATGCGGAATGATTCTGATGAAAACTGCAAGAGTTAAACATCACCTGACAGTATATTTTCTACAAACTAATACAATTATCGTACAAAGTAAGACAGGGTTCCGAAAGTTGTACGTACACAGGGATAAAGTTCGTTTTTTAAATATTTTTTTTTGTTATTCTGTATATATTTTGTAGCGGAGTTATAAAAATGTAACACAAAATATTTTTTCTTAAAGTAATACAATTTAGAGACATTATAATTCATCTCCCATGCTAATTGGTTGTTAGTCATTTCGATTCTTTTTTTCATTAACAATTTGACCATAAATTTTTCCTGTACCTGTCCTGACACATTGTATCCCGTACTGATTCTAAGTTTTCCGTTTGTATTTTTTGCTTTTTTATTTCGTTTCGAAAAACCCCTACACCGATTTTTACGGATTAGATCGCTTTCTGCTTGAGAGCTTCAAAATTTTCGACAGAATACTGACGTAGTGTGTTCTGGCAATGTTGTTTGAATGTATCTAGAATCAAACAGTTTGCATTCGTATTTTCCTTTCTGTAAAGATCTCAAAATCTTTTACTACCTGAACAAGCATCAGTTTCAATCGTCGTCCTTTTACCTTGATAATTTTAATCCTCTTCCTCCCCGGATTCCGATTCCTCCTCGGCGTTCTGCAGCCACTCAATGAATTTTTTCATTTGGTCCAAAAAGAGCATTTTCCCCTTCACAGAGTGCCCCTCCTTGTACCACTTCAAGATCACTTCCTCCGACACAACATCCGCTGCGACAAGAAGTAATCAATTAGTATCTTCAATTTCGCTGGTCAAATGTTTTAAGGTGAAGACTTACTTTTATAGAAGAGCAAGACAATCTTCTGGAAGACTTTCATAAAGTTCATGTTCTCATAGCAGAACTCCTGGACCTTCAGGATGAGAGCGAGTTCGGATCTGGCAGTTGATGTAAAAGCACCAAATAGTGGAGTGTAGGTCTTCAAGTGTTTCAAAGCTTGCTCGGCAACAAGTTCTTCCTTCTTGTTCCATTCGGCTTGACCCATAACAACTCCCCAAATCTGCAAAATGAAATTCATATAAACAGGAGTCGAGGGGATTTCTTTGGGATTTCCCATTTTAACCATTAAAATACTAACGAGGCCGATGACTTCGTGTTCAGGAATGCCATTCCGCTGGGCCATTTCCTTAAGGTCGAGCACAATATCTTTGATGGGTCGATTATCTGCTAGGTCATCCAGAAGAAGTTGTTGCAGATCGCGTTTAGCCTCCTGGCTGGCTTGGGCTTTATGCAATTTGACAATGTCAGCCAAGCCGATTGCTTCAAAAATCGAGCGGAAATACTCCTCCGTCCTCTTGTTAGGTGGAACGAATTCCATTAACCTATTACGTGGATATTGTTACCGATCAATATTTTTATTTGCTAATGATAAAACTAAAGGACGCTCGATGATAAGTAGTTTTTCTCAAATCTCATATTACCTTCCTTCAATACCACCACGCTTCAAAGCTGTCATAAGACTGGGTAATCCCTTCTCCTGCTTCCAAGTAACAAAGACTTCCATTAAGAAATCCAGGGCCAGATTATCCTTAACAAGGTGTTCATTAATTAAAACGGATAGGACAGTTGGCGGGACCGAGCCGTTTGAGATCCATAGAGCTGTCATTCGTGCTAACTTGATCCTTTCCTTTGGCGTAAATCCTTTCATGAAAACTAGCACTTTCTTCATCTCTTCTTCAAACATCTTCTCCAAGTATTTGTATCGACGCATCAACTTGATGAAGACCTGTTTTACACGTCAAACATCAGTTTAACTCTGGACTGTTTGAGGACGCAGCTAGGACATGGCAAAAGAACCGACCTGCTCAAAATTTTTCATCGAGTCCATATCCTCAGGTTGTTCGAATACGCAGGCGGTAGTTTTGACTGGTTTATCTCCATCTTGGGCAATAGAGCCACCTGGCACCAAGAGGCCACCGGCAATTAAAATGTCAAAAAGGGCCTCTCCATACCGACGGTAGTCCAATTTGGAACCAGCCGTATCCAAATACTTGGAGATTGCTTCTAGGTCGTTACTAGCCTTCTCCAGGCCAAGCAAAACGGCATCTCGAAAGCCAGTCGGGTCATACTTCTCTTTTTCATCTAGAGTTGTGGTCAATTTATTTGTTTTTAATTACTGTTTTGAAAAATTACACTATCAATAACTATGTAATAATTATTTCTCAATAAGTACCTCTTTTTCTGGTCTTTATACGTTGACCTGACAACACTGGCTTTTCTATTTTTTGACTCATACAACACCCTTCTGAAATAACAGAAACAAATACAAAATTACAATTCTTTGACATTATCTATATTCTTAAAACAATGAAAGTGTTATACCATGATCAAGGCTAGGCTTTATGTATAACAAACTTGTGGTCTTGTGCTACCGATCGTAAGATGAATTAAACCATAACTAAAATGTCATAGAGAAATAGATTTTATAGTAACATAGAAGTTAGCGATACTTGACAATAACAATACTGCTTGTTTGCCTAAGGAATAATTAAATATAAGTTTATCAATTAAAAAGTCAATCAATATTATGAAGCAAGTTTTCCTTGTTAACTGAGTCTTATGTACTCCCTTCAATGACCGTAACAAAAATAAATTCAGGAAATTGAAAACGGACGCGTAAATATAAAAAATTACAGTATCCAACAAGAATTTAATGAGCTGTGTAAAATTTCGAGAGGTTACATAAAAACCAGATCTTAACAATTGCAAAATTGATCTTGTCTTGAACATGCAGTTAGACAAGTCATGTAAAATACGTATTGGCCTAAAGGAGTCGCGCATTAGCGGTATCTAATGTCCAACGGCGTGCAAATTGATGGTACTGACACTTGACCTTAAATGCTGGAAAACTTTCACTTTTGGAAAAAGCGTAAGACCTTCCATGTACCTGTAACACGATGTCCAAACTAAGGCTCTTGGTCTTATTCAATCGACACAGACTTTTATAGGGTTTGACGAAACGGGCGCGCAATTAGTCGCGCTTCTGCTGAGGTTAAGGTTGCGCTACGAGACCACGATGGCCGAAGTCCCAGAACTTTCAGTACTCGTAAAGTTTCAACAATAGACTGCTTCTCCAAAATATTACGAACTATGGAAAATGTTTATATTCTTTTGTGATTACTTACTTGAATGCACGTACAACCGTAGAACAGCTCCTTTCCAGGTGTATACGAGTGATGCGAGGTGCTCCAAGGAGAACTGTGGGCACTTGGGGTCAGCGGAACGAAGAAATAATAAAATGGAAACGGAAAACGACGGCCGCTCGGGCAGAATTCCTTATGCGCAGTCGCTGCCGGAAAAGATGCCCTGAATATTGAGAATCAAACTCGATTTAAAGGACACGCGATGCTCATCTTTGGGAAGATGTTTTTAGTTAGTTTGGTGGAATATAAGAAATTCAGAAAATGGATCCTTTTCAGATTTGCCTTGGCTCCGTTGAGCCACTCTGAAAAAGAGAATTTATAAACATTGAAAGTTTGCTTATTAAATGGATTTCACGTCGCCAGATGGTGCTAAGTAATAATGTGAATGCAGCCTGGACCTTCAAAAGATTTACACTTCTTTGCATCTTTGTCTTTAATACTGACGATATTATTTTATAATAATTTTAAATTTTATATAAGTTTATGTTTTTTATTTTTAACATAATATACACTGTAATATACGTCCAGTTGACGCGCTTTTACTTAACAAAGAGTCAGCAGTTTAGACTAGCTTGCATAAAATAATATCTAGCAACTCGAAAATCATTTAATTTAATGGTAATTTAAATAGGCAAAATGTAGTATTGCATTAATAAAGAAAAATATTTTACATTTTGTCTTTGTTATTTGCCAGCTTAAAAACCGATGCATAATTTGATCGTAATTGACTAGCGAGTCTATCGAGTTTCAAGTTCTGCGCATATGCGAACGCTGCTTCTCTGATTAAATTTTGAGTTTCGTCTTGACGATTGCGATCGGGGTTCTGTAGTGATTTTAAGATTCCTGGACATTTATTGTTCATATATCCTTTATTTAGATAGCTAAGTGATTTATGCATATCATTTATACAATAAATGATATTTTGAATTACGCGAGAGTATTCTGTGAGTACTTCTACTTACTATAAAATGTGGCAACAGTCAGCCGTTTCTTTGTTCATGGGATCGCGGTAGTTTAGAGGAATAGTGTAGGCAGCGTCAAGGCACGTGTTTAGAAATCAGAACTCTAACGAAGTTATCATTTGTTACAGTGTACTAAGAAAGTATTGTACCCGCAATAATATACATTAAAAGAATCGAAATAAAGATTTAAAATCCAGTAGTGCCCCACGTGGCCTTAGGATCTAAAAAGCAAGTAAAAACTAAATTTAATATATAATTTTTTAAACAATTTAGAGGACTAATTTTTTATTATATACTTAGAATGACTGAAAAAGGAGTCAAATTGTTTGTGAAAAATTTGCCAGCTGAATTACGAGAGGTATATTTTTTTTTTAAATGTTTTGGACCCTTTTCTCGTGTTCTTTTAAACATTCTTCATATTTCCAGGATGGCATTCAAGCAATTTTTAATGACTATGGAGAAGTCAGTGCACTTTTATGTCCTAGTGGAGCAGATTATGCTTTTGTATCTTATAAAACCTATGCAGAAGCATACGAAGCCTTAATAAATCTAAATGAAAAACCTCCATTATATATGAATATTGCCTTTGCTAAAAAAAGAGAAACTGCACCGACACGACAATTTAGAAATGATATTGAAGATTCCAATCTTATAAACCCTGAAATCTATCAAGATCCTAGATACAGCAACAAACCAGAGTAAGTAGAAATGATTAATGTTCTATGTATAAAAAAAATTGTATGTATAAAATAATGAAATATTTTTCGATCAAGGTACATTTCCCTGGGACGTGGTAAATTGATGTCTGGATATGTTTC
Source organism: Trachelus tabidus (assembly GCA_030142655.1). Lineage (NCBI taxonomy): Eukaryota > Metazoa > Arthropoda > Insecta > Hymenoptera > Cephidae > Trachelus > Trachelus tabidus. The sequence continues at coordinate 242,233 of JARQTI010000458.1, read as the reverse complement.
AAAACCAGTACCACTACCACAACATTATGTTACTGATTATAATTCAGATAACGAACCGCTGTATCCACTGTCTGTCGATTCGTCCATGTATAATCCATACGATGCTGTGGATCCTTTTAACGATACAAATATCATGTGGAGCAGGTTTGTTAAGGAAAAATCTTGAACAGACTTTTTACATTTACGGTAGTTTTAATGTTTTTTTTGTTTCTGTCAGAGGTCACGTTTTAACAACGATTGATGGAAGAAGACACGTTCGAATGGGTCGTGGTTATACTGCTTATGAATTGCCAAAACCTCGTATACGAACAAATGAAGATATTGATAAATTATATGAGAAACGTATTGCTGTAGGTTGAGTTAATTTTTTTTAAATACCACATTGAATTCAAATTTATGTATAATCTTGACCAAGAATGTAAATAAGATAATATGCAGGAGGCATACGAGTATGGCATCAACAACTTGAAGGATGATATAGGCAATTGCGAATACTGTGCAAAGCCAAGCAAAACTAACTGCGGTCGTTGCGGTGCATTTTACTGTAGCAAAGAATGCCAAAGATCAGATTGGCCTCGTCATAAAAATGATTGCCAAGCCATGCCGTCAGTATATTTTATATATCCTTTTTACAGAAATATTTGATAATCATTAACCCGGGAATGACCACACGAAATTTCTTCTCCATTTGAAGAACATTAAGTTGAGATGTGTCGGACACCTCACGGCTTAAAGTCGTTTACATTAGATTTTTACATTATAATGTATTTCTTTTTTGTAGACCTTTGACAAGGTGTGTTGACTCTAGTTCTACCTCGCGGTCGAGTAGCGACGATATTCCAGTTGCCAAGCAGGAAACTCCTAGCAAGGGTCAATTGACCCTTCGACGACCAAAGAGAATAGCTACACTCAATAATGCCACTGCATCTTGCGAGAGGGTTACACAAGATGAGAGTCTCGATAATATCCATACTAAACAACTTGCATCGTCAGCAGGACGGGCTGCTGTTGATCAGAATAATCTTACGCCAATGGAATCAGAAGTATTAGCAGCGAATTCTAGCAATGAAATTCATGAGTCGCCCGACAACGCAACAGTAAAAACGACGCAACCAGCAGTTGCTTCTTCCTCGCAGCAGACAATACCTGCTGTTGGTTTACAAAACAGTAATGGTGCTATTAAGAAAACTACGAGTTACTGGGCGAAAGTTCCGCCTAATAACAATTTGAGAACACAGAACAAGGTACCTGGTTCACAACCGCAATTTAGTCCTCCGACTCAACCGTTTGAACCGACGCATCCCCGACAAAATGGAATAAGCAACCAGAATAATTCTCAGCCAGAAGCAAAGTCTATCGTTAACAATGTCTCTGACTTTGACTTCTCTTTCAAAAGAAGGATTCAATTCCTCCCAAAGGACGTATTCAGTGAAATCAAGATCATAAGATCCCTGTCAAAGGACAGCGGTGTGTATTGGGTGCAAAAACTGAGCGATACTGAAAAACTAGAGAATATAACAGCGCATTTGCATAGTCACGCAAGTACTTGGCCGTCTGTGCAGCCAATTGTTGGGAACATGTACGCAGCACTTCACAATTGCAAATGGTACAGAGTAACTGTACAATCTTTAAAACCTTCTAAATTATTGTGCATCGATTACGGATATGAATACGAAAATAAGGGCACTAATTTACATGCAATGAAAGAATTTCTAAATGTTCCTGGTCTCGCAGAAAAGATTTCCATCCATTCTGACTTACCTGCGCGGTACAAGAGTCTTGATCCAGGCAGTGTGATATCCGTAAAGCCAGTATCTGGCGCTACGAGAAGCGAAGATCGAGCTCAGGATGCTATTATCGTGGAAGTCAAGCCGGATGATCCCATTGTGATAAACCAGCAACAATCCGTTATCGAAAAATCTCCAGTGCGACAGGGCAATATAAAACCAAAGTTCAAGAGTATTGTTAATGAACTCCGTGCTAATGAAACAGGCGTCATTCAATTTGTCACCGAGACGAGCAATACCATTCAATCTGCAACAATACTCGTTGAACGTTTGGGAAAAGTTTTCGAAAATGTCATGTTACAGTTGAGTGAGCGTTGTATTACGTTACAAGAGGATTCCAACTATCGGTAAGATCTTTCTTTTGTTCATTCTTAATCAAGAGTAAGGATATTATTCATAAAAGATTATCATCTTAGTCCTGAAGTCGATGATCTTGTTTGTGCCAACCGGAACGACGATGACTGGTTCCGTGGACGTGTCCTGCTACCAGGAACATCTATCAGAGTTCTTTCTGTCGATGAGGCCAAAGTACTGAGCGTTCCAAAAGTTTATCGCCTTCCTGAAGAATTCATTGATCCAGTCACCTTCGGGGTCCAATGCAAGTTGTTAGAAAGAAAGACTCCATTCGAGGTGAAACAATTTGTCGGATTTGAATTATTTGGACTAATATTTTTTTATTACTAAAAATGACATGGCGTTTCTAAACCTTAAGGTGGGAGAGAGTTACAGTATCGAGGTCATTAAGGTCAATAAGAATGGCGAGAAAACAGAAGTGGAGATATCCATAGAGGACGTTGAACCGGTCAAGGCATTGATAACTGAATGGATCGCTGTTCCAGAACAGATGGGAATATTAAATGCTCCTTTGAAAAGTGGATCAGAGGTAACGATCGTCTGTTACTTATCAGTGATATCGATTGCTTTTATTTAACAGAGGTGATTATCAACACTTCGTTCCAGGTTTACTTGTCTGCCCTTGTTAGTCATTACAACTTCCATGCGTGCAGCTTAACTCCTGAGGAAATGGAACGTATGAAACGACTAAAATTAGATGTCGCCAAAGATGCTCAGACTGGTGATTATATCTGCAGAATAATATTAATTGTATGATGGCAGAACTTATATCTTTAATTCCCTTCAGCACAACCATTGACAGAAATACCTGCTCTTGGACAAATGGTCAGCTCTAAGTTCGTAGATGGAAATTATTACCGTGCCATGGTGCAAAAGATACAAGGTGACAAAATTGGTGTTGTCTATGTCGATTTCGGAAATCGTGAATACACCACCTTGGCGAATCTTAAAGTATTAAAGGATGACTTGAAAAGGGTATGTACGAATTTTTAACCGTGTAATAAATCTTTAAGTAATGATCAAACTTTTAATTATCAGGGACGTGATTAAGTTTCATTAATGTACCTGATTTTAGCAACCAGCTGGCTGTACCAAGATGGCTCTCAAGGATGTACCAAGAGACGTGGCGATGACAAAAGAAGTTCACGAATTTTTAAGTAATCTAATGATTACCGAGATTGGATTAACGTGCACGTTCGATGGTATACCTTCTACGGATGGCGTCGTTCTGCATCTGCCAGATGGCACAAGTGTCAATGATGAAGTAAATGAAATGCTAACACCCTCTCATAAGAAACCAGCCAAAGAAGAAGGTACTTTGAATTATTTAAACTTTATTTAATCCTATATCTTTTCACGTATTTCTGATTCTCTTAATTTCAATGAGATAACATTCTTCTATCACAATCATTACGGTTTTTATTACCAAAGACAAGGTGATCTTCATGGAAAGTGACTTGGACGTCGCTAATTTGGGCGCAATCGGTGATACCATAATAGCTGAGGTGGTTAGCATTAAGCAAGTTGGAATTTGTTATCTGGTGTGTGCACCAGATGAACAAGCTGTAGTACATATAGTCAAAGTTTTAACACCCTTGGTAAGTGTAATTCCAATTAGTAATTTAAACGTTTTGGGTTTCTTAGTTGACAATCATAAATTTCTTATACAGATGAATGAACATTGTCAAGCAGTACAAGGGCCGTACATTCCTCGTAAAAATGAATTGTGCCTTGCAATGTACGATAACAATTGGTATCGTGCATTGTGCGTTGATCCATTCGTAACTCCCAACACCATCTTAGTGTTTTACGTTGACTTTGGCAATTCAGAGCATGTAGAGCACAAGAATATAAGACCTATGGTTAGGGACTTCATGTCTCCACCGGCATTGATCAATGTTTGCACCGTGACCAGTTCGTATTCTTTGTATTAATATATTTGACATCAATGTGGAAACATGAGCTTGTCCAGTCTTATAAAGTGTATTCTTTTTCTCCTTTTTGCAGATTTGTGCCCACCAGGTAAACAGGAGCTTCCGCCGAATGTGGCCGCAAGAGTCCAGTCTTTGGTGCAGGAGAATACTCAAGCCACAATAAAGATAATAAAGAAATCGGGACCTGGGGAATACGAGGTAGAGCTGCCTGCCGTACGCGCTGCTTTGATTACAGAAGGATTATTAAAATCTTAAAAATATTACGTGACCAAGAAGTATTCCTTGGGATTTTACTTTTAATTCGAATTGCTCAGTAATTTTGCTTAGTTTATCAGAGAGATTATGAAACATCGTTTAGAATATACAAATGATTATCTGATTAGTTGAAATTTAATAGATATGTATACATATATAAAAGTTTCTATATTTTAAGCAATAAGAATTCATATTTGTTAAAAATCAAAGTTATATGTACTTACGTTAATTTTATTCGACAGTATATGCATTACTGAATTGACAAGGATCAAAGGGTAATTCCGTGCTTTAATTTTTACTTTAATCTTATGTGGTAAAATCATGTTTATTTTAGTAAGTCAATTGCTGCAGCTAACTAAATATGTTAATGAGATTCATTCTGTGGATATTATTTTTTCGAAACCAAAGCTTTTAAGTATCAAAGACTAGACCTTAAGTGGTGTAATAAGAATAAAAGTTATTGTTCAAATAGCAAAGTTTCGTATCTCTAAACAGTCCTCTGGCCGGGGTTATTTAAGAATCAAAATTTATATGTATATGATTCTTAAATACGCATGTCATCAAGTGATTAGCCTAGCCTAGCCTAGCCTAACCTAACCTAATCAGAGAGTGTGTCTAACCTCTCTAAAGAGGTGTCAGTCCAGATGACACTTTAGTGAAAGTAGGGAATTTAGACCTAAAATAAAGGAAGGTCGAAGGGAAGTATTAAATAGTAAATGATGAATGCACAAATAATGCACCCTTACGAGGGTCTGCTTCATAAATATACGAATGCCATGAAAGGCTGGCAATACCGTTGGTTCATCCTGAGCCCAGAAACCGGTGAGCTTCACTACTTTCTTAGTGAGTCTGAAAAGAATCAAAGACCCCGCTGTTCCATATACCTTGTGGGTGCAGTAATTGCACCCAGTGATGAAGATTCTAACACCTTCACAGTAAACTCTGCCACGGGTAAATATAACATATTAGAGTTTGACACAAGGTATTGTACGTGAGCTCAATTATGATTATTCCCGTAGGTGAAATGATAAAACTGAGAGCAACAGATGCAAGAGCACGTCAGGAATGGGTGGACAAGCTACGAGCTGTCACAGAAATGTATACAAGAGCAATTGCAAGTAGCCATCCTCCGTTACCTCCACGAGAACATTCTGCCAATCCTACAAGAAGTCCTGTTGCTAAGCTGGAAGTGCTCGATGCATTTGCGAATTGTCGAGAGCAATTGAGCAAAGTGGAGAAACACAATCTTGCTCTGGCTCAGTCCATAGAAAATTCTAATCTTAATTTAGACCCGGACTTATTGGTCCTTAAAGCCACTGCCCATGCTACTCTTTATACGCTGAGTCAGTGTTTGAATATTCTTTATCAATAGTTCATCAAAGGCAAAATGAAGCGATCGTCGAACATTGTAAATCGAAAGAGATAATTTTAAATGAGAGCGAATGTAGATAATTATTTTAAAACCCTCTGTTGGGGTTTTCTTTTTTTGAACACGCGCGCACGCTCTTCCAGACTCAGTAAATATTTTAATCGTAATTTTTCGGTAAGTTATAACAAAGATATTTTTTGTTTTTCGCTCTTGCGACTTACAAAACAATTTAATACACCTGTATCGATACATATTAGCGTTGCAGTATTTTAATCCTGCATTTATTTATATCCATTCGTAACAAAATGATTTAACTAATCAGGCAAGAGTATAGTCCTTTTAAGAAATCTAAAACATTATATACATATATATACACCCCTTTCAATTCATTTGGATGTATTATATTCTTGCCTCCTACATATCTATTAATCATTGTTCTTCATCTTTATTTACACCCAATATGAATATACACGGAAATCCAAGGATTAACCAGAATATATTGTAATTATTATTTAAGGATATACACATAAAAATATACACATATATCCTGATCTGTCAAAAGAAACTGTAGATCTATAATATACTATTTTAAATATTTCATTGTTATTTTATCTTAATCAATCCTAATATTAGAGATCTCTTAATAAGACATTTTAGTCAGCGCGATCACCTGCTGTAATAAAATAATAGAATGCCTTAGGAACGAGGCAAGATTAAGATTAGAGCCTTGATTTCTGTTGACATTACAGACACAGATCTATTGCTTGTGCAACACATGTTAGGAGCACTTTGTCAATGGTAGGAAGTCGTAAGTCAACGGAGAGTGAGGCCGGAATTAATACCAAGTGCAGATAATTGGGTGAAGGTAAGCAGGTGAGCAACTTTTACCTGGTTGGGTCGCACATGCGATAGAATCGCATCGTAATCCTCAGTCAGTTAGATGTAAAATCTCGAGTCACTTGGACAAAACTACTTTCGCTGAAGCTTAGCTCATTAGCGAGTCGATTGGAAGTGAACGAGGTACGTCTGGAATTCAAGGAGAATATTCTATTGGAGTAAAAATAGTTTGGAAAATTTTGAAAATCCTACCTGCTGTAAGTTTCCTCATTCATTGCTTCATTAGTCTTTTGAGAACTGAGAAGAACCTACCGATTCGTTAATAAGTATACCTTGGACTAAATTTAGTTGTAATTGTTGAGTGCGATGTTTGCAAGAGTGTAAAAATATGACAAATTCGATTAACGCTTTCGAATGACGTGCGTTCCATTTTGCACCATCTTCATCATTTTCGAGTTACGTGCCGCGAGTCGCTTCAGGAAACGACATTAGGGATAGTTGCTCGATCGTTCTTTACAAAATGCTACAGAAAAGTTTATCGTGCAGCTCGGAGTTCCTTGCGGAGGGTGCTGGTGTTAAGATAATTATGACTGCACCTGTTGAAGAAGTGCAGGCTGCTTTTTTGGTGACATCGTCCAGAGAAGAAATCATTCTGAGATTGGAAGGTGAAGGAGAACATTCAAATTATAAAAGAAAGCCATGCGGATTCCACTTGACTAGATCAAAATGGGATCCCTATCCTTGGGTTGGTTCAGTAGAGAAAGGAAGCGTAGCTGAAAAATCAGGATTGAGGTAAAATTATAAGTTGCAGTAACAGATAATTATAGTGTTTAAAGAAATTATTTGCTAACAGATCTGGCGATTGTTTACTGGAGGCAAATGGGAAAGACCTGGTGGGACTTCGCGTGAAGGAAATAGCGTCTCTCGTTCAGAATTCAGAGACAGAGAATGTGAATCTTCAAGTATGGCGAAGTCCACAGCAAGTACCAGAGCAAGAGGATGGTACGGAAGGCGTCGCGCTGGAAGGTCCACTTCCTGATGTTGCCAGAAGATTGGCCAGTGCCGTATCCGGGGCAGTCCGTGCCCTGGAGTGTCCTGTCTGTCTAGAGAGTGCAGCTCCTCCAGTATCGCAGTGCGTCCACGGCCACATACTCTGCGTCGGATGTCGACCGAAGACAGCACGTTGTCCTATCTGTAGGGTGAGACTAGGCCAGGGCAGATGCCTTCTCGCTGACACTGTGCACAGGGTCTTCCAGGATGCTTTCAACGTCGCTGAAGACAAGGAAGGAAGGAGTCTCCGGGAATGGCTGTTTGGTAAGCGAAAGAAGCACATGGACACGAGCAGTAGCAGGAACAACATCAAGAATTCGACAAAGCCAAGGCAGCTACTGGCTAGACTTCTTCTGGGAGGATTTGACAAGGCTGCTTCTGCTGAAAATTTATCTTCCAACGATACCTTGCAGTCTGCTAACATACAATCCTTCGTATCGCGAAGACTAGGTGAGCTCAGTCTCAGCGATCGTGCAAAATCTGCCAGCACAGGTGAACTGTCAGGAAGCAGAGTACCGATTGGCTCGTTACAGTTAAAAGAGCCTAGAGAATTTTCCAATAATTTTAATCCGGATATGACGTATGACATGGGACCAAGAAGTAATTCAGGTCTACTGAGTGTACCTCAAACACCGACCTGGGGTGGATCTACTGAATCTGTATCTAATACTCTAATCAGGTGCCCACTTTCGGATTCGAGCGAATGTCGTGAAATGATAACACCAGGTATTGTATTAGAACATTTGAGCAGAATCCACGACGGTCCACAGATTCATTATTATCAGAACAATGCAAGACTTCCTCTGCCGATGCCACTGGGACCCACTGCTATTTACGTACTTCATCATGCAGGAGAAATATTCTTTCTCAAGGTTCATTACATTTTTAAATATTATACTTTAACAGCGAATGGTTATAGTAACAATTCAACTTTTTGCATACAGTGTGAAGATGAAGAAGTCTGGGTAACTACTACAGGAGCAGGAAACGCCTGGGAATGGACTCTGTATGGTTGGGGTGATGACGGTACAGAGATGAAATTTCGGAAAAGAGTAGCTCCTTTGGAAGACCCCGTAACGTCCTTAGGAATGCATAAAGCACCACTGCCAAAAGCTCTTTCTATTCACACAATAGAAATTCAGCTGTTAGAATCTAGATCCAACGAAGGACTCACAATCTAAAGCAGCTGTCTGAATCCTAAACAGGAAGTGGCTATTATTAGAGGATTTTAAAGTTCTTTAAAGAAACAGTAGAAGGATTACGATAAAATAACAGATTATTTATTTTTTACTTTATCTAATCTCATGTGTACAGTAGAATCTCTCACAGCTTACCCAATGAGGAGACACGAAAGCTGAGCAAAATACCTATTATCATGTACTCATCAAAATGGTCGTGACGGTTCCCCTTGTCTTACATCCATCACCAGTGACAAATCTCAGAAATCTAACCCGCCCTCTCCTAACCAAGGTCAATGTAATCTGTGAGGGACTCCAACTGCAATTGGACTACAAAAATATCATTAGATTCATTTAGAATTTTCGCCGCAGCTATTTAAAAGATTCATGACAATATGAATCTAACACAGTCCAAGTATCGATGCTCTATCACGAGCCTAATTGACGACTACAAAAACGATAATGTATATGATTTTTATAAAATAAAAAACCGACTACATTAGCAAAGGGCGCGGTGAATCTTCCACGTAATACAAATTTACGTGAAAACCACATGTCAACGCTTACGAGCACTTGGTAACTTTCGAGTATGTGCTTTACGACCCGGGAACAGTCGGGCGATTTTCTTTTCCATTTAAAAAACATTGATTCGGAGTGTCCCAGACACCCCACGCGCCCACTCCCGGATTAAGTATATCGGTTCACTTATATACAAATAATTGCGTCGATTTAGATTTAATTATAAAAGCGCAGAAATTACGGCATGGCACAATTACACAAGTCAAACGGCCGCTTGGTAACTATTGTCCATGCTAACAATAAACAATTGAGTAATAATGTATAAAGTAGAACAATAAACAACTTAAAATAACATATGGCGAGTAATGCATTTGCTCCAGGTATAACGCATGTTAATGATCAGTCGTTTCTTGTGAATTATAAAAAAAATACTGTATCCCACGATACTAAATTACTGTTGTAATGTCCCTTAAATTGTGCTACGCGATAGGAACAATTAACGGTGTACGTTGAAACCATCGAAGCGGTTTCACTGTAATTAATTTCAAGTAAATTTAATCTTTGTTGATTCGACTAAGAGCAATACCATAATTCATGTATATGCAGTGTCTAACTGTTTGCATTGAATATTCTAACATATCGTGCATTATTGTTTGTTGTTCAATGTACAAAATAAATCAGAGAGGAATACGACAAAGAATACAAATTAAAAACGAGATACAGAATATCCCTCGATTTTCTGACCTGATGAGACACAAGGTTCAGAAAAAAAAAGATTGGCGCGAGAATGCACAAACTTTGTGGTTCTCATTTGAAATAGAGAATGACAAATACACAAGTCTGTGTAGTTGAGATTTCAGACGCTTATTCAAGTACAGATACGCTGGGCATGCTTTAATAATATTACAGTCGTTTCCCTCAGTGGTCCAGTCGTTTCGATCTTCACTAACGATAGCAATCTAAACACGCTTATCACGTTTCATAGATATCATCGCGTTTTGCGTATGCTTTATCAGACGAGGGTTCTAGCGGCGCCGGACGGGAATGGGAGCTATCGAGGGAGAGCGACGACTGACTATTGAGGGGAGAAACTGTAAAGATAAATATATTCAAAGTAAAAAAAAATGGAAATCTCAATTTATGGCTTTTTCTGTAAGAGAGCATCCATGTATGGCTTATAGATGTCGTGCAGACTTTCATTACGAGATACGTCACCCGCCATAACGTCATAGGCATATTTGAGT
>JARQTI010000458.1:190472-229707 GCA_030142655.1 Trachelus tabidus | reverse complement strand
GATGTCCCATTTAAATTTGAGCGGTAGTGTTAGCATCATATTGATAAACACTTTGTTCAGTGTCTTGGAATACTAGAGAAGGAAACCAAAAAATAAGAAAAGATTACAACAGGATGCGAATAATCAGATATCGGGTGCATAAGTGCTAATGCCTTGACTAAATTGTTCCATTGCACTACGACACATATCAAGCTTTTTAGCTTACTTTCATCAATATCTTCTATCTCCACTTCTCGATATTCAATATCAAAGACACGCGTTTTCATTGCGGTATGATAATAACATTATTCCATGTACGTACGTATAATGTAACCACAGACCTCAAAAAAGGAGCATGTAATAACACATTAGGTCAAAGCCTAACTATATTACTTAAGCATCTGTATGGAAAACAGTACTACATACATCTCCTTTAATTTATCGAATAAGATACTCACCTCCCACTGCTTGCCTGAATTCTGGTCATTTATAAGTAATTCAAAATTCCATGGTCCTGCAAATTCATCCCTGACAGGAATATATGTTTGAGGCGTTTGTGGTACAGCTTGTAAATTTAGATATGGTACTTCTGGGCCTATTTGCTCATAATGAATATTATATTTTTCTTCCTGCTCTTGCAGTATGTCAGGACCCAGAAGATTTTCGATATCACTAAAGGGACAAAAATCAGAAGAAATAATTAATTATTTTACATAATGAAAAATCTTTATAATGTAAATGACGAAATACTAATTTATCTTATACATATTCTACACGAAAATTCTGGTTTTTCATTAGTTCAATTCAAGACAATCTTACGAGTAAATAATTATTGAACATCAAAATGAAATTATGAAATCACACTCGCTGACATTTCAACAGGTTTATTAAAATCTACCAAACTCACATGCTTTGGCCCAATTCTTGATAGGTGGCCTCATCAATTAAAACTGACTCCTGTGAGTCCGACAAAATATTATTGTGCGTCATTATAGAATAAATGCACATATAGTGATTCGGTTCTCACGCAATGACACGTAATCTGTAAATTTTGGCACTATTGAGCTTAAATAAATTGAAATAAAGCAACTACCGACAGCTACTGACTGCTACCGACGCACGCCAGCCGCACACGGACACCATATTGTAAACGCGCGGGAGATCCGTGGACCTTTGTTCTCTAAAATGAATATTTGCGTAATAAGGAGTACATAAAAGCGACAAGAAATTACCTATCGATGAATCGGAATTATATCTTAGGACTTTACGGTATAATAGAAGATATTTATTCAAATCTGTGCAAAATATTTTTAGAAGTTTACACGAATGGGGTATAGATTCCTTGAAAAATATTTTCTAGGGAACTTTTATATCTCTTTTTGCAGTGAATTTAGGGATAAAGTTCAATGGCGTAGCATCTATACGATCTATACTGATCTATAGATCAAGAAGCACTTTCCCCGCGAAACAGGATACGGGAACGTCATAAGATAGCAAAAAATTATGTCTAACCAAAGGGAAAAAAGGAAGGATAAAAAGGAGCAGGAATTCGATTTTATGAATGATATCCTCCCACATAGGAAAGATCTCGAAATTGGCCCTGACTACATGTTACGGATATGATGCTGCGACTTGGTGTGAGTCAGGAAACAGAATTTAAAGCCACTACAATACAAATATACTTCAGTTCATTTCAAGAGATCCTTGACATTGACATGACAGATCTTCTCATTATTTTCTTATTGCATTAAAGAAAAGTTATTTCATCTCTTTGCTTAGACCTTACCATTATGGCAGCTGATATTGCATTTTTTACCATTTTTGGTGTTTTATTATTCACTGTTTTAATACTCAATACAAAACATGCGTTATCCGCTCCACAACTTGCAGCAGGTAGTATTCTAAAATTATATTAATCGTAATTAAGTTATTAAAACGTTTGGTAACTTGCAGGAAATCCATTTTTATTGACTAGAGACATGAGTGTTATCATCAGTCTGTCAGGAAATTCTTTTTTTGGCAACCGTCAAGTAGCTGGACAAGAATATCAGCACAATCCTTTTTTAAATAATGGGAAACATCCTGCACAAAAATTTGAGAATCGTAATAACTTTGAGAATAATGCAAGTAAAATACATATGGAGGTACCGTCCACAAAGAAAGAAGATCCTCCAAGAATAAAAGGATGTCGAGGCAATATTGCTCAAAATCCATTTTTAAATAATAAATGTAAAGAATCAGGCAACAGCAATCACAGTACAAATGTGCCTACTGAGGCTGATGAAAAAATTGAAAAAGACAATAAGAGAGAAATTTCTACAAAAGTTCCAAATATTGATATTACGATGAACTATCGTTCCAAGGAAGGCTCTAAAACAATATCCGAGATGAGTAAGTACAATTAAATGTTCATACAGTTTATGTAATTAAAAAAAAGTAATATCACATTTTAAATGGTAGAATGTGATGAATATAATCGAGAAGTATCACGAACTGTCCAGACGGTACCATTAGTTGGAGTAATATCACAAGTGACAAGGAACGACAGTCAAACAATTTGCAATGGAATGCATCCATATACGCCCCTAGTGGTAGGAGGAACTGCAGTAATGCCTGGAGAATTTCCACATATGGTAGCATTAGGACGACCATCCACAGATGGAACGTTCACATTAAGTTGTGGAGGAACCCTTATCTCAAGACGTTGGGTGCTCACCGCAGCCCACTGTGTTGATCTTCGCGAGTAAGTTTTGATTACTTTAAAACTGTCTTTGATCCTCATAGCATATAACCAATCCAATGTAAAACTTATTTTGATTTACCCACAGTCGTACACCGACAGTAGTACGTCTTGGTGTACATCGAGTGAGCCAGGGAAACACCGGGACGACGATTAAAATTAAACAAATAAAGCGTCATCCTTCCTATAGGAAACCAGCAATGTACGCAGATATAGCTCTAATAGAACTGGCCAGACCAGCAACATTCGGGTACCAAATAAAACCGGCTTGCCTTCATCAACAGTACGACAACGTACCCAGGAATGCCACAATCACCGGCTGGGGTGTTACGGAATTCGGTAAGTTGTCTAATATTCTTTTTCTGAAATTAATGACTCCCGTGAACCACGTATTACCGAGTTTCTGATTATCTCATCAATTATAGCTGGGGAAGAAAGTGACATATTGCAAAAAGCAGTTTTACAAGTAATTGACAACGTAGTCTGTGCACTGAGGTACGGAAAATCTAAAGCTGTACCACATGGCGTAGTACCTAGTATGATATGTGCTGGTGATCCTAGAGGAGGATGGGAACGAGACACATGCCAAGGTGACTCCGGAGGACCCTTTCAAAACGTACATCCAAAAAATAAGTGTCTCTATCAAGTGATTGGTATTACAAGTTTTGGTTTAGAGTGCGCCCACGTAGATACTCCGGGTGTATATACGAGAGTATCTCATTACCTTAGTTGGATCGAGGGTATTGTGTGGGCTAATGGTGATTGAGAGTGTTCAAGTATTAAGTAAAGACTTTGATCTTGTTCGAAAGGTAAAAAATCCTTTTATTTCATTTAACTTCAAGTGGATCATCGTGAAGAGTAGAATAGAGATATTTAGAAAACTTACAGTAGTGATTTTTCACACAAAGAAGAGATGTCGATGCAGCAAATACATGTAAATAATGCAATACGAGACGACGTATATTGAATGCTATATACAAAAGAACTGATCGAATGCTTATCAGTTATTCTGCGAAGATCAAAGAAGTAATATTTAAATGTTCCTTCGAGAAGGAACCTTTGCTTTCTAAAGTAAGGTCTGCAAAGATGGGCGTGTCTGTGATAATTACGTTTGCAATCGAATTTGTATAAATGAATAAAATATAAGAGTACCTAACGATTATGTACGACCCAATCTTAAGATGTACTTAATGCAGATATCGTGTGATTCATAATGGATAATGCATGAAAGGTACATCACAGTATTTGTAGGAATGAATTTTTGTAACACGAATAAACCAACCGTACAAAATGATATTGTGAGATGACATATTATACACGATTTAACTTTCAATGACACGATGACTTTTAAAGTCACGTATTTCTATCGGGAGGGCTGCAAGTATGCCGCATTATTTACGTCGCAAAAATTCTTATACTTCTATTCGACTTAACGCATTGGTATTTCTGTAGTTTGACTAGAATAATCGAGTCTCGTACCGCGTGACAGTGATCTTAATGCAGTCTTGCAACTGGAAATGTTCATTTGAATGAATTAGACTTACGATCTATACATCATACTACTAGGAACGTCAAGATGTCTTCGTATCCTGAATGGTTCGCCACGTGAGACCATCTCCGTAGGGACCATGAGTCGAAGGAAAGAGTATGTGCCACCAGCTTCTGTAGAACAGTTTTAAAAAGTCAGGGTAAATAACTTTGTTGCCAATTCACTTATTAAAAGTGATTTGCTTGCAAGTTCTTGATATATCCCACCTTCCGTTAAGTCCCAAAAAAAGTTTCCAGTTCTCTCTGGGCCCAAAGTCATAAGGATTTCTGTATACTCTACCCTGGGCTTCGTATTTAAGTGACTCTGTACTATTAATACGGGCCTCTATGCTCGTTTCTCCTCTGGCGATGAGGCAGGCGTGCCACCAGGCAAGTGCTCCGAGAGCTGCAAAGGTAGCTAAGCATACAAGGGCTGCGTAAATGATCACTTTGCGTCTCAATTCTTTCATCTTTGTTTCGGCTGCTTGCTTCGCTATCTCAGCGAGCTCTTCGGCGCTTAGGTGATCCAAAGATTCTGTCTAATTTCACAGATATGCGTGTTAATTCGATTACAGAAGCAGCGAGGTTTACTTTTGGCTTTTAACGAGCTTACCACAGGTATTATCATTGTATCATTTATTCGCACAGGATGACCATCCAGATCAGGCTCTTGTGCTGGAAAGAATTCCTGATATGCGATTTCGATGCCAAATATCATGATGAATAGGATTCCGACAACAGTAAAGGCCATGTATTGGAAAAAGTGCCTGTGGTTGTAATGCCCTACACAATTGTTGAGCCATGCTATACTCTGGTTCAGGAAGTTTATTGCAGTAAACTGCATAAGACATGTAGATAAATTTAAGAGTACATTTTGTGCAAGGATACGGCAATGATGATCCATTTTGAGAACACATCTGTTGCATACAGCGCAGTGATGCGTCCTGGGTGGCTTTGGTTGTATGCACTTTTTGCATATGCTCACAGCCTCTGGAATGAGGCCACCCTGCGGTGGATAACCTGCTGGGACATTCACACCCATATAATAGTGAAAACAAACGTTTATAAGCAACCAATTCCCAATGATTAATAGTGCCACAGTCATTCCGGGACTCTTGTCCCACCAGTATGGCAATCCTATCCAATAAGCAATGTATACTATGGAAGCAGTCAACAGTGTCACCATCACCACCATGACCTGGGAAATATACCACTTGTTATATATGTTCTAAATCTACAATAGGATTATATCAAACGAAGCTTATGACATAAACAGCAAAAGTAATTACCGGTCCAAGACAGGCAGTAAAATTCTCTACGAACCAAAACATTGGTTCCATTAGAATATCACAGACATAGCTCCAATTCAGAAAGTGATTATAAAATAACGATTTGAAGACGATTCGTGTTCGAGACCATCTTTGCTGAAGATTTAACCTTAAATAGAAAGAGAGCTAAGCATTGCCCTGGACACTTTTACACAATTGCTCCAAAAAACGTACCTCAGAGCCCTTGGAGCTCTCGTCAAAGACCATTGAATCCTCGTCATCTTTGTAAAATATTTCTTACATATACTTTAAAGGGATTTTTCTTGCCCCTACAACCTGATAATATCCAAACAACTTGTCATTTGAATAGAACACAACCTGTGGCGGCATCTCACTGTTTAATATTATAAAGGTCCCGGCCACTCGGAGAAATTTTTAGAGCAGGAAACCCAAAGCTACGCATGCGAATCTAGTTGGCAGGAAAACCCCTAGAAATAGCAAACAATTGCAATTTGCATTTGCAGTTTCATATGGCGGTCCATTGACTGACGTAGATTTGGCCAAATCGTTTTGAGCTTTCCAAGATCTCAGGATCTTTGGCTCGGCAAATTATGAAAAATTCTCGTTAACTAAATTTCAGTGACGATCAAATATCAAATCTTCAGCTTGAATGGAAAAAAATGTCCAGCAAGGTAACCACGAATTGAAAGATCTTGCTCCAGTTTAAAAAAGCACCTGCGAATGCTTTACAGCGTCAATGCATTTCACTCCACGTCGGCCAAGCCGGCGTGCAGCTCGGAGCGGCCTGCTGGCAACTTTATTGTGTGGAGCATGAAATCTCTCCGGACGGTCAATTAGCATCAAACAATCTATCACCGAAAGATGAGAATCTAAATGCCTTCTTCCATCAACCCGGAAACGGAAAGTACGTTCCAAGAGCGATGATGATCGACCTGGAACCGTCGGTGATAGGACAATTTCAAAGTTCCTCGTACCGCGATCTCTTTCACCCAGAGCAGATGATTTGCGGGAAAGAAGACGCAGCCAACAATTATGCCCGTGGCCGTCACACAGTAGGGAAGCAGCTTTTGTCGACAGTATCAGAGAGGTTAAGAATCCTTACCGAGAACTGTGACGGTCTTATGGGATTTTTGATTTTTCATTCTGTGGGCGGTGGTAAATATCAAATAAAAAGAAAACAGTCGACTAGCATAGACCATGACTTCACAATTAACAGTGATCATTTCTCACAAGGTACCGGTTCGGGATTCAATGCTCTGTTGATGGAAGAGTTATGCAGTTCCTTCGGGAAAAAAAGCAAATTACAAATGACAATCTATCCCTCACCAATGATCAGTACGGCCGTTGTCGAGCCCTACAACGCTATTTTAACGAGTCACTCTACAATGTACGAGACCGACTGTTCTTTCATGGTGGATAACGAGGCGCTATATGACATTTGCCGACGTAAATTGGACGTGGATCGATTGACCTATATTCATTTAAATAGACTAATAAGTCAAGTGGTATCCTCGATAACAGCTAGTCTTAGATTCGATGGACCATTGAACGTAGATCTCTCAGAGTTTCAAACGAACCTGGTTCCTTTTCCGCGAATACATTTTCCTCTGTCGACATACGCTCCCGTAGCAACTGTCAACAATGCAGACCATAACACAATGACAGTGGCAGAATTGACAACGGAATGCTTTGAACCTCGCAATCAGTTGGTTACCTGCGATCCTCGTCGAGGAAAGTACATGGCCTGCTGTCTCTTGTATCGCGGAGACGTTGTGCCAAAAGATGTTAATTACGCCATCGCCTCCATCAAGCAAAAACATGGAGTGGAGTTCGTCGACTGGTCTCCTACGGGATTCAAGGTTACCTTCAGTTACATAATATAAAACTGACGAGTATTATGTCGTATTTAATTTCCTTTGCTCCAGATTGGTATTAATTATCAACCGCCAATGGTGATACCTGGCAACGGTCAAGCCAGAGTTCAAAGAGCTGTTGCGATGCTGAGCAATACCACTGCCATTGCTGAAGCCTGGTCCAGGCTGAATAGACAATTTGGATTAATGTATAAAAAGAGAGCCTTCCTTCACTGGTACTTGGGCGAAGGCATGGAAATGGATGAATTCCGTGAAGCAAGGGTAGATCTTGCTGTTTTGGAGATGGATTATGCTGAAATATCCAAAGACACGTAAATTTACATAAATGTGTCTACATCGATCAGTCATACAATCTTTGTATTTCGAACAATTTTAGTTTCTATCTCTTCCTTTAGTGTCTATTGTTTATACTTATTTATTGTATGTGTTTACGAGAAATTTTTAAAAATGAAGGTGACAATTATTTACGGAAGGGATACGGTATATGTGATTTTCAATGATCGTAAAGGGAAATTTTCGAATTATTGCCAGAATTGCATTATTATTATTATCATCATCATTATTATCATATATAATCAACGAGCGAGCACAACGAGGTACAAAGGTAATATCATCGTCTTTTTCACTATTCTTTGTATAATATGTATACATATAGATATATACATGTCAAAGGATACTTTTCAGGACTTTTTGTCTTAAGTATTGGCAGTTTTTAGGACACTTGGTGCTTTACAGGACGGGTCTGAAAGAATTTAGATATGTAACGTATACTTTTAGGACCATAAAGCGGCACTCGCACCGAATTTTCAAAAAAAAAAAATTTTCTTAGACACTCGGAGTTGTGATAGACTAAGAAGTAGTTCGTTTAGTTTTTTTTTTTAAAATAACACATTGGATTGCCGTTGTGAATGGCCTATGCCCCAAAAACTGCCCCTGGAAAAGTCTATATATACATATACGTTATTAACATTAGAGTTAATATTGCTGCATTTATGTATATATTTGTATATGTACTTTACATATGTATATTTGTCTGTATATATACACTTCATAGAATTTGTTCAATAGACTCGTGAAATATTTTTAATAAATTCAATCGTATAATATATCATCTCGTATATAATTAATATATCGCAATGAAGTATGTATATAATGTATGTATAATAATATCATTCAGTAATAATTAAATAGTAGTAAGGTACAGGAGAATCACACGAGATGCAGCCGCGATAGACCGCAGTAATTTCTTATTTTTTTTTTCTTTAAACTTTGTTTGGTCGAACGCCAGCTAGTTCATCTAAAAAAACGCTCTAAGTATATTCGGTGGCTTTCATTCGCGTTCTAAGTAGCTTCGTCTTCGTTTCTTTCTCATTGAAACTTTGTGCCACCACTAAGCCAATCGCAAGAGTCTGCTTCGCAGTCGCAGCTACGCTCCTAAGTTGGTCTAAAATGCGAAATAGAGAATAGTACAGAAAAGTCGAGTTAATATCGCAGCTAGGAAAAAGATTACGGATTAAGGAGTAACTTTGTCAAAAATTTTTAAGGTACCATTTCCGCGCGAGTGCGAGATCCGTGCGCTCGCACGCATGTAAGACGGAAAGTGAAGTCGCACGCGAATTCCATTATGGAATTTTTTTTAATAATACTGTTTAATAAAGTGAACGACATCCTTCGTTACTCTTTGAAAGACAGGGTAGGTTAGGTATGATACACACGCGTAAAGAATTATTCAACTAAATTGTGTTAGTCGCCTTTGACAATTATCATGCAATCTGATTGAATTATTGATTAAAGAGGTTGCGTGACAGCTGTCAAATTCAACTGAGCTGACAATCTTGTATATTCATATAAGGTAACGTTAAAAAATTTTTGGCAAATCTTATTGGGACCATGGTTGCTGTTGATTATTTGTTTAACATGCTTGCATTTCCTAAAGGGACTGTATTGACGGGGGGAAGAGAGCAAAAGTGGTCAAAATGAAGGACTGGGTAGATTATGAGAAAAAGTAGAAATCAGCCCTTTTCAGACATATAAATATTATCCTATGATAAGGTAACGTGCTGTTTGTTAGGGGGAAGGTCCACGAATGATAGGGGTTGATCACCCAAAGAATTGTCCCGGTAAGGGATGTCCACTCCATAGGGGAGGTTTTGACGTTGAGATCGATCGCGACGAAAGGCAACGAGTGGGGTTACATGGTGTATGTGTGCCGTTTATGTGGGCACGTGTGTGTGATTGGCGTCTACAAAGAGGTTGTAGAAATTTTTCGTACATCCCTCTCTTAAGTTAATCGAGGGTAGTATGTGGTTTGAATTTATAACTGAGCTAACAGTCCTCACAAGACGGTATCGAGAGTATCGAGACTTCGCAGAAGCTGTTCATCCTTGGAGCACCACTGGACCAGCTCCTCAATCGTCACCACGCCATCCTTGTTCGCGTCGATTAACTAAAATCGAAGGAAAAAATGTTGAGATAATTGGGAAAGATCTTAGGGTCTCTTATAGGGGTGTGAATTGGACTTCCTGGGGTTTGGAATCTGCAATGGACTCACGTGAAATATACGATCCACGTGTTCACGCGCAGCCGACTGTGGCTCAGCTATTTGTGGCTGTGTGTAACGTCCCAGCATCTCGTAGATTGATCCCACGACGTCGAGCATCTCCTCCTTGCTGATCAATCCATCACCATCCAGATCGTAGAGTCCAAAGACCCATTGTAGCTTCTCTTCGACGGAGCCTCTGGATACCTTGGATAGTATAGTCAGAAACTCCTAAAAAGGAGGGTGCAGACAGGAAACCGGAAATGAGAAATATCAAAGAAAATCCAAGTTAGATTGGTCGGAGATTAATACAGCTTTTGGCTTCTTACTCACCTCAAAACTAATCTTGCCAGAGGGTTTCCGCTTCATGGTGTTGAAGACGTAGTGAGCATACTGACTCGCATCTAAAGCAAGCAGGTGGTATTGACTTTGCGAATCGAGGTAGAAAGGACCGTGAAAGGAGATGAAAATGGAAGGGCGGCTGGATGTAATGATGTTAGATAGGCCGGAAGATAAAATATATCAATATCGTCCGATAGGTTCGAAAGGTGATCAAGGCTTATCGGACCGGGAAGGACTCACCACCCTGAGGAAAAAATTGTGAGAAGATCTGCTTGAAGGCTTCCTCGTCGACAAGACCAGTTGGACACTCTTGCTTGAAACCCCTGTAGATCAGCTGGATCTCCTTCCTGGTGAATCTCGTTGTTGCCGCCAGGGTCGTCAACTCTTCAGGCCTATGACGACCTCCTAATGTCAGGGCACCACCCCCAGAACCCCCTAAAACGCCCCCGAGTTCTTCAAGTTCGTCCTCTGTAATAGCCAAGGACCTTAACTCCTAAGACTGTACCACACGTTCGAGATGCTTTTCAGGATGTTAGTATCCAGTCGTTAGGGTCTACTCACGAGAGTGCAAATACGTACGAAAGAGTCCCAGTTTTTCTAATCGTATTTCTTTTATTCTTTCTTTTAATTTTCACCGGACTCTTTCTCCACGAATAGGAGAATTGTGCATTTCTCCATTGCTTCTCGGTGTTTCTACGTCGTGTGCTTGGTTGCTTCAGAAGAAATCGTACCGGAAGTAGGTGCAGGATTGCAGACAAAGAGACAGACAGACAGGAAGAAATAGAAATGGCCAGCTTTAACAGTTTCAAAAGTGAAGTACAGAATTGGGACTGTAACAATAACTCTGGAGGGGACGAAACAGGCTTGTAAAGTGGGGCGGATGTCAGATCTCACATTTCAACTTCAACAGTTTCATCTAAATGGATACTATCTATGAATACCTAAAATACCTATGTAAACGTGCAATGTTGTTTTGGCTCATGTCAATTTTATGAACTGATACCTAAAACTACACTGTACGTAATGTCAACAAGTATTTAGTTATCGGTAAATGCTACAGATATACTTCTACAAGGTATGTATAGAATCATTGAGAAAAAAATGTATATCGGTCCCCAAGAGGGTGAGTTCTAGAATAACCCCTAACGCTATCATGCAGCACATTATATTATCCTGACATGCGTGAAGGTTACTCTTAAACAAACCATGCGACTAAAATTGACGGAAAATATTTGTCACCCTTCTCACGTACGAGCGACCTATTTCTTCCTCTGGGATTCAAAAGGGGATTTCCCCATTTCAAAACTATCGGTAAATAATAAGATTCTAGCTGTGTGTGTAAATGGTAAAGTCTGCCTATGGAGCAGCTCTGATCCCGGGCATCCGGGGTCACCATGGTAACCGAGCAGCTCCAACCCCGTGTTCCGCACCTACCCCACTTTACTGTAAAGCCGCAAAGTCGAAAAAAAAAATAAAAGAAATAAACCAAACCTAACATCCACGCGTTTTGCCCCAATTAGAAGGGAGAAAAAGAAAAAAACACAAGTAAAAGACCAAATGCACGTAACTGTTCAAATAAAAGATTTCTCAAGTATGAGTAAATAAAGGTTGAAATTACTTGAAAAAGATTGCATACCCACTTAATAAATTAGGAAGAATATACACCTCTCTCTATAATTACGGTAAGGCGAACCGTACTTTGAAGTTCCTTTCTTTTGTACATAGATGTTTCCTGTTACTCTTTGTCGCGCTTGCTTGAGAAAAGAAAAAAATGCAAAGAAAAAGTATAAATGAGAAAAGGGAGCCTGAAACTGTCCGTATGAGCTCATTACATTCCGGCTGGTTTTGCCGGGGTCCACAGGGGGAAAGCAGCGTAGGTGGTATTGTTCAAGTATCGACTGGTACAATTGCTAAAAGGAAACTCGAGCGGCACTACAGTCGAGTGTGTATGTACACTTACTTTTGTCACGGCTCTTACGGGCCTTCATGCCGCTCGGTGGGGAATTCAGCTCGACGAATTAGCGTCTACCGTACACCAGAGAAAAAAGGTGACGATTCGTTGCAGAATCGAGTGTCTTCCTATTTATCCGGAAGCGCGTGGGCTCTGATAGAGCGTGATAAATGAAATGCGTGCTCCTTGTCGATCTTACACCTGATGATACGAGAACGGACCGAGCAACGTCCGAGTCTGGCTCCGCTGACGCACTGAGTGGAACTCTACGCAAAAGCACGGGGTTTCGTGGCTGCGCGCAAGCTCGATGTGTTTGCCTTAAGCTTAACGCTTACTCCTGTAATCTATTTCAGCGAACCCCATGCACTTACACGCGCCAACGCGATGAATTTTATCGAGATGCTCGGCTCTTCTTATCGACAGCCATCTACCACATAAAATGGACACAGTTGCGACGTCTCTAAGTTCTACCGATGCACGTTCCACAAATGCCTCAAATTATTGCATTATATTTCCCCATGGGAGATAATAAGTCTTGAACCTGTTCGCCTAATATGCTAAATTATGCATGACACGTGGCTCATGGTGTATAGGATGAATTATAGGTTATAGAACGGAACTATATATTCCAAATAATCCCAGTGAAGTGGCCTTGGTTGACCCAGAGAACTAGCAGAGCCAGATCAATCCTAAAACTGTACAGAAATAGCTGGCTATCATTTATTTAAAGCGACCTAGACAATAAAAGCTCGAGTCGCTTTTTACCTTTCTGCTGACATAGATATACATTGTATTATGCATCTACGTTGTAGCCCGCAACGTGCGTTCCAGTTTTCATTGCGACAGCCATACAATGTTGCACTTACGTGTATCGTGGATATGCCGGGCTACAATAACGACACGTTTCTATGAAAGATCGCAGGATGTCGCACTCCGTCTTTCCAGGCATTAATCTATATTGCCATCTAACGATGAAAACAATTGGAATTTCGGAACAGCTGGACCTTTGGAATCGGAATTCTAATTGGTCTAAACTGGTAGGGCTACCGATAATGGTTCCCTCGAGCAACGGATAACGAAGCGCGAATTTAAATTATACCAATGTCACAAGATTTATAATAAAAAGAAATCTTGCCGTTTAACAAAGTAGGCATCTTTGTCTACCGATACTTCTGTTCGATGATTATCGATAGACAAATCAATTTATATAAAGTTATACAAAGTCTTAGAAAAGGGTTCCACACGCGCCGTGTTCAATTTCAAACGTACGCGCATCCAGCAATTCGCCTAGCAGACGAACTTCCATCAGCCATATCAGAAATTTGTTAAATCTTGTACGAAAGAGTGGAGGCCGCCGAGGTGCTCGATGATGAACGGTAATGATATATCTGAGTTGTCGTACAAAGAGCTTCAGGCTTTGGCTTTGAGATACCGGGTTCCTGGTAATATAAAGGTAGGTTATACCGTCAATTGTTTTGTCTAGTAGAGTAACGGACATATCCGATGTCGTCTTTCGAAATTAATCGTACGGATGTCTATTGTGAACGGTAACTTTTGATTGATTATCCCTTATTCCTTCTCGCAGAAGGATTTACTGATTAAGATACTACAAGCTGCCAAAGGCGGAAACGAACCTGAAGTTGGTAGGTTGCTTACTGAATTGAAGCAGACACGGAAAAAGAGGGTTCGGAAAGCCAAACACGGGGAGTTAAATTTGACTTCTACGCCAATACATAGTCCCACTTATGCTATGGTCGAGGATTGTTACTGTCCACAACAACAACCGCCGTACCAGTGGGTAAGACAGGATTATGATTATGTTAAATATGAACGATTTCCATGATTCATGCGAGAAGGACATTCAATATGGCCGACTGCTCGTACGATCATGTGTCATCACTTCGAATAATGGACTCAGTTTCCTTCGCGATTTATTATGGCATTGAAATTACGTCGTACCAAACGTTTTCTATGAACTATGAACATTTTTAATAGAATACGTTGTGCTGGTTAAAATTTATGTTAAATGTGAGAACGATTTTACCATCGGCTGGCTGTGTATTTCTATTGGTCTTTTATCATTATTGTGGTTTTAATTCTTGATTGCAGGTAGGCGCCGAAGAAGTGATCGTGAATAGAGAGGATGACGCTAACAGAATTCCACCTTATGATGAATTCAGGCAGTATCTATTACGTCGTATACATAGGGACTATCAGAATTGTGATATGAATAATAATGCTAATATTGTAGAATCACAATCTACCATGGACCTAAGAACTGCAGCAGAAGCATCAACGCTTGATTCGATAACGTTTGAGCAAAGTAATGCAAGGTCGAATGTAATTGCTACCGGCGATCTTAACACCGCGACAATGCAAGTGGCACCGGATCATATAGAATATCAGATTGTGGAAGATCCAAATGGAAATCAACGTGGTCCACTACTATTGAAGAAAATGCTCCAAGCGCCAGTGGGTGCTGATCTTGGTGAAATCGCAAGTCCAGAATGCGCTGGTTATCGCATTTGGTCGTTGGAATATCAAACTGGTAATAACGAGATGGACAATTCAGATACCTTGACGGCAGATTCGCAAAGTAACGGAAACGATGATAATTGGATAAACACCACTGACTATTGTCGTCTAATCAATAATGTTAGAGATCAAATATTTTTAAATCCGCCGCATCTCACGGATAAGAATATACAGGAAGTCAACCAGTTTCCTGGTAGCTTTCCCAGTGACAATGCCAATCAGTATCAGTATGGATATCAGAATCTAGACGTTCAACAGAACTGCCAGAAATGGATAGCTGCCAATGCTTTAGAAATGCGAGAACCGAATTATTTGCAGCCTATTACTGAGAATCCTCGAACGTTTCACACTATTTATTACGAAGGCGTCGATACGAACTACGCAGTTTCGAAAGCCATAAACAATGACTGTTCTCTCTATTCGTATCAGACGCCTAACGACGTGACGCTTTATGACTCGAGTCAGAATATTATGGATACAAACGTGAGAGATGAATTGCAGCAGTACCAGAATCAAAACGTAGCACCGGTAATGCAACCAGTTCCCGATCCAATGTTCTACTCGCAACAGATAATCAAACCAGTCGAGGAGTCCACTGGATACTTTAAACAGACTCCTAGCGACAATTTCGTACAGGACCTTTATACGTCGAACATCCAGGATGTGGTTCCTCCTCAGCAAGAAGTAGCCACAAACTTTTACAAGTACAGCAAAGAATCCACAGTATCATTTACCAATACTGAGAGCAATGGCACCCAGTATAATACTGGATTTTTTAATCAGTACACTACTACGCACGATAGTCAGCAGCCTGAGCTTTCTTTGGTGGAAAATACAACGACGCAACAGCAACAACAACAGCAACAAGAGAGTATGACGATGGAGCAGGTATCCAATAACATACAAGCGGATATGGTGTCGGCTATGGAAGTGACACAATCCCAATTGAATGGTGTGTTCCCTTTGGTGATTAGTTCAACAATTTAAGAATAATTAATAGACAATCAGAGAATTTCACGAGGCCAGATTGATATTTTCTATTTTTTTTTGTGGCGATTCTGTATTTCAGGAGTACTAGACCCTTACCCGCCTAGATCATTGGTTAACAATACGACGGACTGTTATCTAGAACACATTCTGAATCTTCGTTCCAACAACTACGTGGATTACACGAAGATCGACCAGACTTCCTGTGTCTACTGTTACACGGCGCCAATCGTCACGCAAATGACAGCACCCACTAGTAGTGGTATCTGTTCACAGAAGAGACGATTTATTGCTGAGAATAGGCAACATACTTTTTTACCTTATTGGATGCTTTATAATGACGCTGGCACTGGAATGTCTATGGCTAATGTGAAGGAGGTTCTTCAAGAGAAATCAGTTGTTAATTTAGATACCAGGATTAGAGAGTCAGCGGACGATAGCGAAGAATCTATTGATAATGTTTGGATTGATGATTATGGGAATTATCAGTTGTCCACCGAGAAACGTTCCCAGGATATAGAAGTTGTCGTTTCTGAAGATGCTACTGATCCCTTTTTCACCGATCCCTTAATGGATTCCAATGCTTCTCAGTTGGATAACATTTGCAATGTTGCAGAAGAAGGTTGAGCTATTGAGAAATTAGGTATAAATCATAGAAAATTATTTGAAAATGAAAAGACTAAAGGAATACGACCAGATTATAGGTATAGGACAAAATTACGGGTCAACATATTCTTTCTTGAGAATCGCTTGAGCGATATCTTGTTACTTTATATTTCAGACACGGTCAGCTCAATTAATCCATGTCTGATTAACAGAAAGCATAATATATCTAGAGATTGATATCATTTAATAATGTTATTTCTAATAAGAATAGGTAATAAACATTAATCAAAGGAATCATCAACAGAAGCGGCAAGTAATCTAAAAGTTCGAGAGAGGTTGAACAAAGTAATCGTGCCCTAAGTTACGATTAATATATATGGATAAGCATCAAAGCATTAATATTCTTATACGCCAACAGGTAAATAAAAGCACCGTTATTTTCATAACTCTGTTAAATGTAGAAATGAGAACATTCCAGAACCGGGAATTTCGAATAGGCGTGTATCGATAAGGGCATGCTTACCAGATACACCAGTCTTTTTCGTGGACGCATCGGAGGGCGATATCGGCCGTAGCTAAAGTCGCGTGAAAGAAGACTCGTTTCTTTGACGGTAGGATGGCGTGTCTGGGGGTGTGATTGAAGATGCGAGCTTTCTGGACTCACCAGGAATACCCTCGGCTTGGAATCGAGCGCGGATGTAGTTGAAGACCCTCGCAGGGATGGATTCTCTTCGTTGGCTCTTGTAAATGATCTCGCTCTCTGGATTCCGTGAATGCCTCGAAGTGCTCTGCCTGTCAGAGGATTTCCCTGGTGTCACGTGGACACTATACATCTTCCAGGATTTACAGGAGAACTTTAGCTCCTAATCCCTTCCGGAAATTACTCTAAAATATGCTTCTTTTGGGTGTCCTGTCTTCGGCCCAAGATCAACTTATTATCTTTAATCGGAAACTCGTCTGGAAAGTTTCTTATCTT
This sequence comes from Trachelus tabidus, assembly GCA_030142655.1. NCBI lineage: Eukaryota > Metazoa > Arthropoda > Insecta > Hymenoptera > Cephidae > Trachelus > Trachelus tabidus. The sequence continues at coordinate 212,362 of JARQTI010000458.1, read as the reverse complement.
CGATCAGAAATAAAGATCAGTTACCGGAGATGGAAGTAGACTGTACTCGGGAAGGTGCACTCACTGAAATAAGGCCTTGCTTCTACTTGCTTGCGTGGCGTTGCGGAAATGTAATACTCCTACAGGTATATATAAGTGCTGCCGCGCATTCGCTCTGTACTTAATGAGGTCCTCCGAGCGCGAGACTAATTATTTCACTGCTGCAACACTACTTGTATATCATACGTTTGTGGATACGGAGTGAAAACGCCGAAATAAAGACTTCGCGAGTATAGTGAAGCTGCGCCTGTAGTTCATTGGATGAGCTTGTTTCTCGTTTTCAATGTATCATGTTTTTTTTTCAGATGCGAGATAATTAAAGCTCCAAATGTATTCATGTCTTTTGATTTATTTCCAGACAGATTATTTTTGTACTCTACTATGTATACTAGTTGTATTTTATTGTTGTATATCCCGTGGGAAACCTGGCCTACAATTTCTGTTGTAGAGAAATATAAATTATCTGGTTGACGTTAAACTCGAATTTAAAATACTTGGCAAAAATGCGAATGATGAAAAAACGTTATTTTTTTGGTGTAAACATTACTGACGTTTTAATATATATCTGAACTGATTTCACAGATGCTCCCGTGAAACGGTGTAGCATACTTTTGGGAATTAAGATTAAATGGACCCGTGGTTTCTTTTAAGCCACCCTTTGGATGGGATAGTTGGAAAAAAAGAAAATACGTAGGACACTCAGGGCGACCTATATTTTTTTAAAAACTATATTTACTTTTTATTATTCGCATGGATTCATCTCTACCGCTCACAAACTTGTCTCGGTTCTTCACACAGCTGAGGGCCACGTCAAAGGAATTTAAATTAATGGTTTACTTTATTTTACTTGTGTATAAAGAGTTTTTAATCATATATTCTCTACGTGATCGTGCAGTCATACATATTTTGCTTATCTAAATACCTTTAATCTTCTGATAGAATGTCTACTATCAAATCTTCAATTTTTTCCAAAAAAATTTAATTTAACAATACTTACACCAAATATGAAATGAAAGCTGTAGTACTTAAGTCGATTTGATTTTTAAATAACATTACTGCTCCGAATGCCGTCGTTATACATGATCAGCTGCTGCTTCATTTTAACCTCTCAGATTTCAAGGCATTAGACTCGGTGAGCTAAAAATTATGTGAATAAAGATATATTTTCTTCTACTGTTACAGCATGTGTTGTTCAGACTTATGAAATATTATATCAGCTTGTCATTACAATAAATGATGTTGTAGTATTAACATAGAAATAATTAAGTTTACATTACAATTCTTGTCTTGCAGGTTAGGTACGCGCAGTTTATTTTATATGAGAACATGTTACGCGTGTCAAAGGTAATAGGCAGTAGTACCCTGATCACAGGAAATTTAGCATCTTCTGAGTGTGCTGCAACAAATTCACTTTATTCACAAATCATCCGCTGGAAGAGAAAACCGATATGGTTACCTACTGCAAAGAGCAAAGTTTTTAGGGTACCAGTAAAGCCTGTCATTCCTGAAGAAGACAGTGCTGAGCTTCAGCGTCTAAGTAATATATACAGGACATATATGCGTTCTTTAAGGTAAGTTCATCATTAGTATTTAATTGTATTCAACATGGTACGTACCTTGTTTTTCATACTAAAATATCTATTTTCATTATAGGAAATATATGATCATGATTGGCCAAAAGAATCAGATACAATTCGACCATTCAGTTATTGAAGCAGCAGAAGCAGCAGATTTCGAAAAATGTCTAGCAATAAATAATGAATGGAACGAGGAAATTGCAGATATAAGAAAATATCGGTTGCACAAGGAAAGAACCCAGCGTGATGTAGCTAATTGGCAAAGAATGCAAAAGCATAAAGAAAGGCTGGCTGAGAATCAAGAAAAAGTTGAGGAAGAAGTTCGGTCTGTAAAGAAACAAGCAGAAAGTTTCATCACTGCGGAGAATATCGATCAAGCTATCGAAGAGGCATTAACAATTATAAAAGATCACAACGCAGCTATCGACAGTGATGGTAACTTTTACAAAGGAGAATATTCTGATACAAAGATTGATATCAAAGAAGAAAGACAACTTAAACAGTGATGCGGGATTGTAATTAAGTAGCAACAAGTTTATGCAAAATAATTTCCTTAAAAACAATCATGAGTACCCAGTGCGCAAAGGAAGGAATATTAACCGACTCAACACATTTTCATTAATGGAGTATGTTTATTGAAAATGATAATGCATAATGCGATGTGTTTGTATTGTACAATAACAAAAAATAAAGAAACCTTTATTCACAATTTCCCGAGTTCTATGAGCGTGCGTGCATTACGGCCGCGACTATTAATTTCTTTTTCCGATACCGATAACAACAATTATCCTTATCCTCTTAGACGCCTCGTTCGTATATCGTCTAAACAACCAGTCATATAAATCTAATCACAATATTCTACGGTATCATTCACGAAACGTGAATCTTGCATTGGTAATCCATTTAAAATTACTCTTGATTTCTTTTCATCCAGTTTTCTCACTTATCTTCCCAAGAAAACCGATAACAGCCAATTTCCATACAAATTTTTCTTAACTCTTAGATTAGCCGAATTTCGCCGAATAAGATATTTCTGCTGAATTCTACAATAACCAAAACAATTCTCGACTTTGTCAACGCTAACAAAAAGTATTGTTGCAGTCCTGCTTTCCGTGACGCGATTTATTACTATGAATAGTCGTACAGACTTACAATTCGAGTAACACATATCGTAATGCAGCATTGTTACAATAATATGGTCAGATTATCTTTGGCTTAGACACAAACGATTTCTTTCCGGAAAGAGATGAGAGGAGATAAATAATAAAAGAATGAAGGAACAGAGAGAAAGTTAATGAAACAAGATAAGAATATAAGAATGAGAAAAAAAAGTAAACGTGAAGAGCAACGAAAATAAAGTATCGCTTGGCATAATTTTGAGCCGACCTCTCGAGTGAAACGGAAGGGAGCCCGTAATATATTTTTCTGAAAACGATCCACACGCGGATGTGGAAACAGTGTCCGATAAAAAAACGTTATAGCATATATATATATGTGTATATATATATAAACGTACTCTATATACTGCGATCGATTAATCTTTACAGTTAATTTGTTAATCGGTATGCATAATGGTAAATGTCATAAGCCTATTACGATATTATTCATTGTACGTGCGCGTGTAGGTATTTCATGTATATTATTCTAGATTCGACAAAGAGACGAATAATAAAAGAAGTCTTTGAATCTCGCAATTGAACAGTGTTTACGGCGAAACCTTATCGTACTGTAAATTTATAGAAAATAAGGCGCTAATATGTTAAGAGATCGTAACGCTTATGGCAGGTGACGAAGAAGAACAAAGTATCTCGTGATCGAAGTATTGTTTAAAAAGAAAATTCAAACGCGAACAGGAACACAGAGTCTCGCCCACGGCATGAGGAGAGCAAAAAAGCAAAACCAAAAAGAGAAAGGAAAAAGTCAAAAAGAAGTTAAAGGCTCTGCCGTACGCATAGATTAGAATGACGCAAAGGTAGATCGGTAGTTGGCTCAATCGAAAAATTGGTACGATTGTACGATAGTAAAATATCGGACAGCAAGGGTCACGCATGAATTCGGTAGTATTTAAAAAAAATTCTTTCCCCTTCGAGAAAGCCATCGGCTACGTTTATATATTCTAACTTATCGCTTATTAAATAATCATTAGCTCTTTTTAAATGTTAACATAAGCTACATAGGTACTTAACTTTAGCTTTAGATCTAGCGGCTACAGTATCTTAGATGCGGGATGGGACTATTGCACTTTGATATCGGTTTCGAAATGGGTCTTGTTCGTTTGAAATACTCTGAAGGCTCTGTTGGTGACAGATTAACAATTTCTTTTAAAGTTAAGGGCGAGCACTGGATGTACCTCGATGAAAGAAAAGTTCTATCGTACGGATACGATGTCAAACCCTTAGGAAAAAAATGGTCCATGACGTCGGAAAGAGTATGATCGCGCATTAGTATAAGAGAAGCAAAAATCTTTGTTACAACCGCAATCTGTGGGACAATTAAAAAAATTAGCGCTCATAGGCAACCGAAGACGCAAGGATCGCTCTTCTACGCGGATGCTTGTACCGACTGTACAATTGTTGCTGTCGTCGTTTTTGCTTCTGATAATTTTAGTCCAATGCTGTATCACAATCTCGCATATAACAATGTCTTAATTCGGCTTACACAGGTATACAAAATGTCCAGTGTTCTTCACTCGATCTCCCATCAATCATCTCTCAGTCATCCAAGAAAAATCTCTAAAGTGTCTCTAGTTCACAAGATATAAACCTATCACTTTTACCTATAGGCTGTATACCTCATACATCTCGAGCACCACAATTAAAAAATGTGTTCCGTCCATGATTCATGCGCTCGTTAAAAATATAAGTTTCGTAAAAAATTCTAAACCTTAAATCTGTCATTTGTGTATAGTATAGTATATGAAAAAGATGGCACATACGTTTCTAACTACGAACTCGACGACGGGCATGACAATTTCTTATTTATTATTAATAACATGTTTCCATTGCCCACCTTTTTCTTTTGTAAAAAATCATTTCATAAAGAATCACCCTCTCAGCATCCTCAGAAGCTACATACCCCTCGTCTTGTTCGGATCAAATGGTACCGGAAGGAAGGCTTTTCGCTTTTTTTAACTTTTTCGTTTTCACTCTATATTACGACAAAGGAAACTCGGTAATCGTTATCGTGCCACTCGCAAGCTATTTCCTTCAGTATCTCAACTAGTCTGAGTGCGTAAAGTTAACCCTTTCGTTACGGCGGTCCGCTCCGCTAGAGTGACGCCGTTGAACGGGGCGTCGCGGCGCAAAGTGTTCAAATTGTACGTAGGTAACGAAAGGGTTAATAGCAATAAGAATATCGTGCCACGAGGAAACACTCATTGACCAAAATCATCATCCACTCGAATTAATTAGTTCCTAATGTACCTGAATCATGTACATATAATCGTATCTAAATAATAATAAAACATGTAAAACGGAAGTATAGATCGACAATGACACGACGATCGATCGATATTTGTTTCTCGTAGAGATTGAGGCGTACTTAACATACTATAGGCGCGCGTGTTATCACCACATCGATTGCTTAAGATAACTCGCAAACAAAAATAGAAACAAACAAAGATCTAAATAATCTCTACTCAATTACAACAAAGCACAAAAAATTTCAGAACAATACAATGCGCATCAATCAATAAAAACAAGCGATAAAACGATTCTCATCTTTAATAAATCATAATTATATATATATATATAATATATATATTTTGTGTAAAATGTTTATCAGTGGTGTGTACATGCATATGTTACGTCCGTATGTCACTTGGTATATTGTGTGTACGTGTGTGCATTGGATATAAAATTTGGTCAACACTTTCTCTACTCGTTAATGTTATCAAATATAGTATAAGAATATCTTGTATGAATATATAATAAAATGGTTGGTAAATAGTAAATATAATTATTCAACAAGTACTACCGTAATAATAGCAATAATGATTCAGTTGCTTGGAGGTGGGACGGTTGCCGCGAGCGCGGTCATATATTTGAATAAAATAAAAAGGAAAATTACGGGAAGAAATTATTTGAAAAAAAAAGGAGATCAGTCCTTTTGCTCCGTAATCGTCGATCATTGAGATCGGGTATCATCGTTATTAGATTTTCACCAGGAACCTAACGGATCTACCGTGTGTCCCGCAGAGCTTATACTTATTCATACTGGTCTCGCCTCCAACAACGTTACTAATAATATTAATAATACAACGTCCGTTAGAAAAGAAGGGGGAAAAAAACAAAAAAAGAAAAAGAAAACGAAATATCAGAATGTCAACCACGAACTGAAAATATCTAATATTTTTAACTTTTTGGTTGCAAACTATCATACACATTACAGTGGGAGCTTTTTTCCCCAAAAAATTCAGCTCCGTTCTCCGATGACTTGTGATCGATCACAAGAAAGGGATCCGATAGATCAATGTCAAGAAGGATATTTCCTTTTTTCTGTGCTGCCTTGGTAAAAAAAGAGGCTCACTGTACTTGTTACGTGCGCATGTCACGATTCAGCGTTTCCTCAGATGGTTTCTTTCGGTAAAAATATTGAGCTCAAAATTCATAGTAATATTATTATATATATTATACATATAATATATATATGATAAGCTATCTTACAAAGCTAATCTCAAAAGAATGGGGGCTGGGTATCTCTTTATATTCTAGATCTGCTAAAGGACCTGAAGAGGATTCCACTACTAACCATTTCTGCAAACCTGTGAACACTAGGTTTTTGTGCGTGTTCCGTGAATATTTTTACCTTTGCCCAACATTACTTCACTCTCTTCTTAACCCTTGTTGCCTAATAAAATATAACACTCTTTTTTTCCCCAATACGACTTCCTACCTCCCCATAATCCATACGCATGCAGCACTTTCTCTCTGTCGTCCTTAAAAAGTAATTTCGCGCAACGAAATCGTAAAACAGCATTCTCATTTCACACCTCGAGTTTTTGTACGTTGTCGGTAGTGCAAGGCCATGACCATTTATTCAATAGCCCGAGGTCCGTCTATCGGCATGGTGTGAAGTACTTCGTCCAGGAGTTGAAGCGCCCGATGAAGATGTACCTGGGATAGTAGAGTATATTAAATTAAATAGCACAGTTAACTATGCCATCAAGCTCTAGCTATAAGCTCACCTCGATCCAACATGGCGTCTCCTTTATACTTTGCCTTGGATAGTCAGGACCCCATCCTTTAACGAAACTCAAACGCAAAATGCAAAGTCGACGAAGATCATCGACCCCGATGCCAGCGGCAGCGCTCAGACTTTTGGTAATAGGTGCTCCATGAGTGAGATGACCCGCGACGGCAGCAGCCTGAGCTGCAGCTGCTGCTTGGGCAGTTGCTGCCTGGCCTCTCATCTGTTTATGACATTGCCGTAGGTCAAAGACTTTAATATAAGCGGAAGGATAGATCTTGTGAACAGCATCGCCAGGCGCACGACCCGCTTCTCTGTCCAGGTAATAGGACTGCACGAAGACACTGTGCTCGCTCTGACATCTTAGCCAAACATCTCCTTCGCCCCGGAGGTCAAGAACAACGCCCTTTCCTATGCAATCAATTATTCGCCATGAATTCTACTGCGATTTCCATGAATCATAACTAGAATCCTAACCAAAAACTAACCTATGTGAAGTCGAGCTCGTTCACTCTGTTCCGTGCGATGAACGTTGCTCAGGGCACCAAGACAGAATCTGTTGCCCCCGCTGGGATCGACGTATCCATCGATAGTTACAGTAGGACAACCGCTACTCACTTTGAACGTTTCTCCTACCTGAGTATCCAACTCGAAGTAGCCCACGGAGCACCAATACTCTGGAGCTGGTTGAGTTGACAATAGTCCTCCTATGCTACCTCCGACCTCGCCACCATGGCCACCCCCTGGAACAAATACGTGTGGTCTTAAAACAAGGAAATTACAATACAGGAAGCCCTAGCTTTGCATTCCGTGACTTACAATACGATGTGGCATGCAGATGTCGATGATCCGGAGGTTGCATACTCTGTGTGTAGGTAAGGGTATTGGCTCCGGTCCATTGTGGCGCACCAGTGTTGTAAGGGTTTGCTGCTGTAGCGACTGCGAATCCATTTTGATGATGTAAGTGAACCGGTGACACGGGCGAACTCTGACTACCCCCTGCAGGAAGGCAAGATCTTCTTTTTTGTACTCAAATACAGGTGAACAGTTTAAAATGTACCTTGTGGGTGGTTGTAGTCCAGAGATTGGAGTCACAGACTTCGGACCGAAAGGATCAGGATTCACGACACTCACCAAATGAGTTTTCTCACGAAAATGAAAGTGAATACTGATTCGGATTCCGCCCAATACTGTTTGGACTCAGTGTATAAATTATGCATGTTTACATAGTCCTGCTTATACGATGACCACCTAGTGGGCTGTGAATTACTCTATCTGATCCAATCGGTCCAGTTATTGTCACATGTCCTTCTATGAGGATACAGCCTTAAGGAAGGGAAGCATGGAATGTACTCTGGAGGCGTTACAGAATTATGTACCTAAGGAAGCTGCTAGAGCGTCAACGCTCGTAGGTGGTTGATTAAGGTCTTGTGGTGGGGTAGCAGTCCCGTAAAATGGTTCCGTAGCCTGGCCCTGAGTAGGACTTAAGATTTGTGTACTTCCACTACTGCCGGTAGTGTTCAATGATTGTTGCTGTCCAGATACATTGTGACTCATTGGATGCACAGCAGCTGCAAATAGGGTTTTCAATCATGAGGTGCAACACAATGACTTGAAGAGTCGTTTCTCAAGGTGCAGTCAGAGAAAATGCGTGCTCCTTACGATAGATTTTCTCCAAGGTATATAGGGTACATATAGGGTGTAAAATATCATTTTTAAATTCTGTAGAAACATTTAATAAAAGCGTAGCCTAATTAGCAAATGCGAAATGAAATAAGAATAAAGGAATAACGATAAGAATGTAAATTGAGAAAAATTAAAAGAAAAAAACCGTCTTGCTTGTACGTACGATGATGGATATTACGTGTCGAAGAGTGATGAGGCGTGGGGATCCAGGTCTGCCGAGGACAACTATTGTCTTCGAGTTTGGTGCGAGAATTTCCTGTGCCTCCACCACCTCCTGCGGTCCCGCTCCCTCCGCCTCCTGGTGCTCCCCCGCCACCGCCAAACATACCTTCACCACTCGCTGTACGAAATAACAAAAGAAAACGAAAAGAAGAAAATGAAGCATAAATCAAATAAAATTGCGCAAACTGCAAACTATACTAGCACGATTGCTTTCGATACTTTAGATAAGGTTGTACTTGTTTCTTTGAAGTAATGAGATACACCACATGTTTCCAATAAATTGTATGGAAACAGTGCTCAAATTGTATCACTGAAAATTAATGTAGAGTGCACGCTTGATTAACCGTCGCAATAATATTATTATGTACGGTTGATTGCACAATTGCCAAAGATGTTATGAAACGCCAATAGCACTTTTGTGCAAGGATATTTAACGTTATGGAATATATTCTAGAGAGGAAGCAGAAATTTAAGCCTTACATTGCTGCTTATATCATTATGAAATACAGATGCATTTAAACAATAGACAGACTGGGCACTACTGGAGAGATAAGACTGCGTAGACACAATATAGAATTTAGAGAGGTTGACTTACCTGGATTTGGCGGCGCCAGACCAGAAATGAAGCTTTGCTGCGTCTGTTGTTGACTATTTGATGCTGGTGGTGGTTGTGGCGGGTGGTGTTGAATCGTTTGATTCATTTCGCCATCAACTTCCATTCCAGTAGATACACCGACGCCGACGCCAGCACCGGTTGCTGCGCTTCCACCACCGCCGACCGAGTATTCATCCTTTACTAGGCGTCCACCAGGTCCTACACCGACTCCTGATTGCAGGGTCAATCCGGAGAGGTCTGTAAAGAACGGGTCTGTGCCGGGAAACGAACCCATTCCATCATACACCAAGCAACAACGGATAAATTAATTAGGCTAATTAATACAATAAGCGATTAAATTTGGAAGAAATAAACAAGACCAAAGACATAATACATAGACCTCTAATTATGTTCTACTCGTGCGTAACATTAAATGAAATGATTATGCCAAAGCGATAATTTTGCGGATAATCTTTTGGTACATTGAAAAGTTTTAATAAGTAGTATAAGGACATACCTATTCCTGGGGATACGACTCTTTCGTAATGATACGGATTGACGCATACTGAGTCGCATTTTAAATCAAACGCAAACTGGCAGTATTTAACGTGCTTTAATTCGTTTTTATGTAAATCTGGCCACCTCCAAATTCGTGCGTATATCACGTGAGGGAAACCCTTGCGACCTGCCACTTGTAGCCTACCATCAAGTGTTCTTTGTATCGTCACACATTTACTGGGATGTGCACCATTTGTCGTAATGGCTGTTATAAGACTGTCTAGTTCATCCCGCTTTTCCTATTTTGTAAAATCTCATTTCAGTAACATGAATTCAACGTCGCACGTAATAGTATAGAAAAAGAATGAAGTACCTTAAGCTTCTTAACCAAAGACTCGATAGCTCGTTTACTGAAACCTTCACTCTCACCACCTTGCCGATGACACATAAGAGAGTGCACTATACTCAAGCAGGCATCTGCACTGGTTGGTGCACTAGGAGCAATCCCAGTCATTTCTCGTACTAGAAATAAAAAGAAGATACATGAAACTTTCTGTGTTTCGTAATATCCTTATCGAAAGACATACACTCAGGATTAGGTTGCATCGGGGGCGAGGGATATAGATGTCCTCCCCCGCCCGCAAGTCCAACCATCTCGGTGAAAGCCGTGGCGGCAGCTGTTCGCCTTCTCCAGCAGAGAGCCTTGTCTTGCCCTTACGTTCTACCCTGAACCAACCACTCCTCGTACACACTAGCATCTAGTGGCAATACTTGGTTTCCGCATTCCGGCGAAAGTTCTTCTAAATAATGAACATCGGTGAATACAATAATATAAAGAATGTTATATGAAAAATATAATCAAAAATATTTACCACTATTAATTCAACTTCACTATGCAGACACTGATGACTGGAGGAACCTTGTAGAAGACGTTTCTCTACATGGAATTATTAGTCGATACTCCAAAAATGTGTTAGAGTTCCTTTTTCTGAGAAAATCAGTGAATTTGCTGACCGTCAACTGCACTTACACTTATCTCAATGTTCACCTCTATGTCTGGTGAAAACAGGAGGGAATCCTCAAATATGTTTTCGCATTACCTGCGAAGCTTCCACAAGACGATCTATTGTATACACACTGACTGCACGGCCGTCAAGGCTCGTCGGATAGCGTTCGTTTGTTTGTTGCGATTTTCATGGAAAAACAAAGCCGTGCTGCAAAAATTCTGCGGATTCTATCTGAAGTTGTTTGTAACAGAGAGTACTTCGACCTGTCAACTGTCAATGTATCGAAGAAAACTATTTGAGGATTCGAGTTAGAACGAGAGAGAACGAGACACAAATAGCCTGAACATCGCCAAAAGGAAGTTGGCAATAGTAAGCCCGATTTAAAGAAATTTGTAGCTATGGACGCCATTAGAAACAATCAGATGTATTCATAAATACATCCCATGTCTTTTGCGATACTTTGCTTTCTTTTGGACATCGTTACACCCGCTGTTACTTTATTTATCTTTTTATAATCTCTCGAGACATTCTAAGCATTTCAAGAAGTTGTAACCGCCATTGGATATAATTTCTGCGAATACTAGTTCACACTTCCGGTCATTCCCATTTAATTATACAGAAATGCAGGACCATCTTATTAGAACCAACAATACGTGGCCTGTTAGGCAAATCGAAATCTATGATTCAAAAAATTCCCATAGATTTACCTCAAAAAGTGGTGAAGCGCTTTGTATAAGAGACGCTGTGGGTATATACTTTCAACACATGAGATTTTTATTGTCATATGTTTAAATAAGATTGAATTTATCTATTTCGGGTGAATGCTTCTATATTTCATTAAAAATTTGGGAAATAGTGCACAACGAAAATGATTTTAGGGAAATTGTTTAATTCTTCATGCCGAGGAAACTATTCTTGGAACAATTCCAATAGGGCCGGAAAGTAACGTTACCGCTTTTTATACTGGAGACTGTATGTCTTTCAATGAAACCCAGAATGTAAGGGATATACATTTATTTTAATTGAATATCACCTTAACACCGTCCACGTTTTCCAGAACATTGAGAAAACTGTGAAGATACAATTTTCCGGCTCACAGAAGGATGTTCGGAACTTTGTTTTTCGCATACAACAATGTATAAAAGTCTCAAAAACTGAAGAATATGAAATTTCAGAAAATCATAAAATTGCAGAGTTACTAAAAAACAATCCTATGGACGCTATTACGGGTCCGTAGCACATATGTATTTTTATGGTAGTCAATATAAAATTGTTTACTGATCATTCTTATCTGCTGAAATTTACAGACGTGAACACGATGTTACCAACGAATTATCCTTTGGAAGATGCAGTCAAGCTTTGCTTGGCAGATCCCAAATTTCCTGAGTTAGTCGAAAATGTTTCTCAAGTTTTGAAGCGTCTAGCACAATCAAGGATGCAACCTGGATACGAAGTGTGAGAGTTCTTTATTATTTTTACAACAGATTTGTTATTTAGCTTTAATTTCTGTATAAAAGTCAACAAATTCGTTGTTGAACAAAGGTTTACTGTAAATGGAATTGAGATACACTTCGAATTCATTCTTTGCAAAGTAATGTCGTCCAGATGATTTCTTTGCCGGCGTCTTTTTCGGTACTGGCACTGCGGGTTTAAAGACAACGCCAGCAGGATCATATTCTTTCAACAGTTCTTCCGGTGATCTATAACATTAAGAAAGTCAAATGTTTTTACATCAATAGTTATGGTAACAAACTGTCTGACTTACAATTTTGCAATATCTGGTGTTAAGCTTCCTTCCCCACTGGTCGGTACGCCATTAGCTATGTTCTTTGCCAATTTTTGTACCGTACTGTGATAATGCCGCTAGAAGCAAGATATAAACCAAAAATAAATGAAATCTGAATATCGTTCGGCCAACATACGGTGTATTCTGTATTTACCTGTAAAGCTGCGAGCTCCCACAGTGCGGTGCAATGCGCATTACAGTAGTCCGGTTCTTCTAATTCAGGTTGATAAAAACCATCCCCGGATGTGCTGTCTGTGTCTAATAGTATGTCGGCAGCTTTACCAAGTTGCATGACTACTTTAATTACACCGAGTATTCCGAGAGTTCCATTATGCTGCAATTGTAGAGATAACGTGGCGATGCGTTTGACAAAAGCGATCAAACGACTTTGCGACACTTTTTTACGTCGGGTTATTAAAACCTGAACTAAGGTTTGCACAATTATTTCTGTATTGGCGTGATTTTTGCCAGCGTTAACGGTTAGCAGATTTTTGTACAGATGATAATAGAATCTGTGCAAGAATAAGAGACAGTGAATTTCGTTTAACTTTTTTTTTTACTTACTCTTTAGTAAATACTCACTTGTAAGGATCAATGTTCAGAGCCGAACCCTGTCCTGATAATATTATAAATACTGTTTGGATACAGTGTAACTGCTCTCGTAGTCCCAAGTTGCCTTCTTCCATCAACCGATTTAAAACATTTACCAAGTCTTGATAAAACTCAAGATTGATACAATGTGCAAATCTAAATGACGAAACATGAATAAATGAAAATGAAATATCAGCAAGGTTTTGATTATTCAATTATATCGTGTTGTCTCACTTGGCTAATCCTTCCAATGTTACTGATAAAATTTTACTGTTTGGTGCCTGCTTCAGTACTCTAAAATAAATCGTGAAAACTATGCTAGTTATTTCCGTGAGAACTTTTTCTTTATTTTGCTTATTTTCCTCGGCTTTGGTTTCCAGCATTTCTTTCTCGACTTGTTCTAATTTTTTATTTTTCTTCCGTTCTCGTTTGCTAAGTGCGAGAATTCTCTGTTTGTGCGTCATGAGCTTTTTTTGTTTCGCTTCTTCTTCTCTTTCTTTATCCAAATTTACGTCCTTTATTCGGAGGGACAACAGGACTGACAATATTTCAGAATGGACCGAATGACCGCGTGCTTTTACATATTGATTGATACGTCGTACTATCTGTAACGTCATAAATTCGGAAGGAAATAATTACATTAAAACTGTAAATAAAAAATATCAGAATAGAATTCTAGAACGTACGGATAGAGACAATTCGCCACGTTTATCTTCTTTAAAGATTTGTGAGATGCAGCTTGCAACAGTTGTTCTTATGTTTGGCCGTTTGTTATCCATCAGCGGAATCAGAAGATTTGCTATGTTTACAGCAAAGTTAAAATATGGATGACTGACTAATAAATCGCACATACAAGTCACTGCAATTTCTCCCAACTGCATTTCCCTTTCACTGATATTACGCGTATCACCTTTCTTTTGGCGTAGCCAACTTGCCATTTTTTCGAGTTTCTGCAAATACTGCTTATAGCTTCTTAGCAAAATGGCCTCATAATTTTGAAGTTGCAGCGTTTCTTTCTTTACTGTAACGTATCATTTGTATGAGTAGAAAAAAAATATTTGCACTGAAAATGATATATAAGACTGAATATTGAATTCACATACATCTTACACCCTCCTGTTCGAATTGTGTTATATGATACGAAGGTAGTAGATCTTTAAAGACTTCTAAGAGCGATACAGTTGCCAATTTTCTGACAGTTATGTAAACCTCTGGATTATTCTCCTCCATTAATTCGAGCAGCACTTTAAAATTGCCTGATTTAAGTTCTGGATTTTCCAAAAGTCCACTAGACAGGACACCAATCTTAAAACGTCGGGACCTTAAAACTTCTTCTCTGCAAGCTAGTAATTCTGCAGTCGAAGTAACTTTGTCTTTATTTTCATTAATCTTGTCCTATGTTGTAGCAAGGATAAAAGTTTTTTTAATTATTCATATCATTATTCTCTTACAACGAATTCTCACAAATTTTTACCTGAATCTCAAACTCCATCTCAATTTCTTCATCGCTATTATTGATTTCTCCATTTTGATCATTTTTTTTATTGTTATACACTGAATCACCATTAATCTCTTCATCTTCATTATCCTTTTTATCTTCTTCAATAACTCGTGTCTCTATAAAACCATCTTTTGTCTTCACAGGTAGTAACATACGTAATTTTTTTCCAGCTTCCTCTGCTCCTAACTCTGTACTTTTTTCATACCTTTCTTCTAGGTCTTCTTCATGTTTCTGTTTCTTTCCTTTTCTTCTTTGCTTGCTCTCATCTGTTCTAAAACGACATACAATATACAAGTCTCCCTTATAGTATACATAGTAAAAAATACAGATGTTGTGTGCAGTGACATACTCATTGAACCGTATTTGTTTCAAAAGATTATAAGACTTGTTTGATATAGCCTTTTTGAGGAATGTAATATCATCCTCTTCAACCATAGCCATCATATCTTCTCCATGATCGCTTTCTTCTTCCTCTTCTTCATGTTGCGGCTTGGTGACGTCAGGTTTCTGAACTTGTTTCTTAAGTTTGCGGTGTCGCCTAGTTTTAAGTTTACCTTGTTTTGATAGCTTAGTTCGTGTCTGATTATTTCTTTTAATCTTACTAATTTTTACCTTCCCTTGTTTCTGTTGAATATACGAAAAGTTTAGAAGTATACATATATGATGTAGGTTATCTGACTTATTTTTAGATATATTTAAATAAGTATAAGATTGCGGCATGACAATATTAAATCGATAATTACCCCCATTTTCTGTGATACTATTTTATAATCCTTAAAAACTTTAGTTTAGTTAACTATTTCGATTATAATATGAATGAAAGATTCTAGTCACAACACACAAGAAACACGTGGTTTAAGCACATTGTTTTACTATAGATAGCATTGAGGTCGCCAGTGTAGGAAATTTTGAAATATGGATAACAATGGTGAATAATGCCATATTGTATTAGTGTGGTATATCATAGATAAATTGTTAATGTAAATTTATTGATTCTTTGAAAACTTAAACGCTAGAAATATAGAGTTAATGTAAAACTTATACATATGAAAACGGTCGTCGTAATTAACATTATGATCTGTAAAATACTGAATATTTACACCGTAGACTTGCAGTGTGTTTGTACATTATTTTTATTTGTTAATATACATTTCTAATTTTTTTTATTTGCTGCTACTTTTACTGGTGCCTTATTACTGTTGTGTCTAGGAGTCTTAGTTTTTTTCTGAATCATACAATCTTGTACTAAATTGGTTTTTCTCAATCCTGTTGGTTCCTTGACAATTGAATTTACTGGACTTGTGCTTTTCCTACCAGACTGACTAACCACTTTGGATTTCAATAGCGCAGAATTCGAAGGTTCAGACATATTAAGTCCTGCTCTCTTGGATGAAGATTTTTTCTTCGAAAGTGTTTGGATTCTTACTGGAATTCTAGACTTAAATACTTCTGACTTTTTTTCTGCTGTCAAGCCCTTTCGAGATACTTTTTGTCTCAATTCTCTTTGAACTGCTTTATCAGTAGATTTTGCAGAACTGTCTGGCACATCCATGACCTTCAAGAGTCTCTCACATAACTCATCAACAGAATCACCACTTTTTTCTTGCATTGCTGAAAATGTAATCTCATCCTTTGATGAAGGTTTAACGTTTTCTTCATCAACAGTATCTCCTCCCACCTCAGTAACTTCATTCACCCTTGTTCCATGATCCCCTGAAACATAATCAGGTGAAGTTATTTCATCAGGCAATCTTATTCTGACCGTAAAACGTTGAGGACTCTCCTGAGGTTCAGGCGTGCGTGACTCGGGTGTGCGAAATTCAGGACTCTGGAAACCAAATATACGTGGTTCAGGAGTATGCAGTTCAGGAGTTAGAAGACGACTATCCCGCACCTTCATATGATCCCACTTAATGGGATCGATTATCAAATCTGGTATTTGTGATCTAGCGATTCTAGTATTCTTTCTAGCAGTTCGCATTGAGTCTGCATAATTTGCAGATAGCGAATAACAACCAGGATTTCCGGTTTCTTCGCCACGCTGACCACTGTTTTCCCAAAGGGATTGCAAAAATTTATTCCTCATATTCGTTAAATCAGCTGTGGCATCGGTCGACTCATTTTTTTCAATATTCCAAAATGCAGTCTCAAACGTTGGACTATCAGGAGGAGACACACTGGAGGATCTTCTCAAGCTTTTAAAACGCGAAACACTTTTTGGCTGTCGTTGATTTCCGGCTGCAGACATACCACGATGACCATCATCAACAGTATTCTGAACCTGAGTGCTATTTTCTTCTACTTGGTTTTTCTCATAAAGACCTTTCAAGTAAGAAACATTCTCTTTAGAGACTTTCCGAATATAGTCGCGTCTACGTTCATGTTCACTAGTTGCTGCAAAGCTCGTTGATCTGTTAATACTTCGACGACTGAGGCCAAAAGTTTCCTTGTCTTGCGTTAAATCTGTTCTTATATCCGTCACCTCGGATCCTTTAAGCTTATAAATAATCGATACTGGTTTATCCTTTTCAGATTTTACCCAATCAGGAATAAATGGTTTCTTCTCCTTTGCTTCGATGTGTTCAGCTTGCTCGAATTTATTTCGATTCGTGAGGAATTTTCTTCTATGCTCATGATACTCTTTCAGTTGATCATCTTTGTTGGCTTTAGATTCCATTGCATTGGCTCGTCGTACAATCTCTCTTATATTCTTTCTGATGTTCTGCAATAATTATTAATATTTCAGTCTCGATCATACAGTGTAGATACATAAATCCCGTACAGATACAATGTCATATGATCTTTCCGGGATGGCAATTTATAATCTAGTATATACCGTTATAATTTCTTTTCGGACACCTGATATTCTTATCTAAACAGATAATAGCGAGAAGTCATGAAAATAAAGTTAATTACCGTAATATCTTCAGACATGATCCATTCGACAGTTGAATCCTGGTACTTGGGTGAAATCGCTGTATGCTCTAAATAATAATTTATTTTAATAAAGTAAACTGGTAGTACAGATTACCACTGACAACGCGTAAGACGATCGTAACGACGATGTCTTGTCTCGATATTTCTGACATAAATTAATACAGATTTTTACTGATAAGTGACGTTCTATCGAGGTTTAGGAAGAAGGGTATATCTTATCTTCGAATCGCATTTGATCTTTGATTATCTGAAACTTTTACTAATACAGTATATTATATACATATGTATTACATAGATATGCGTGTACGAGAGAACAATTAAAAATATACAGAAAGTGACATGTTTCGCGTTTTGGTTAAGATTCCTTTTTTACTTTTGCTATTGCTTTGTCGTATCACCCTGCTCCAGGACTAGCTGAATCGTCACCAGGAAGCCGTAAACAGAACATTAGACTGATCAAACATATTTTTTTTAAGAGATTCCATGGCTAACACACGATAAACTATGTCCATTATGCATAAAACATAACGTAACGTCAAATATCATACCAACAATATGCATTAATTGTCTGCTGTGTTATTCCAATAAAAGAACAGTCTTCTGCTTATATCTGTTTAATGCCGTTCGTGGAGTTCTGGTTTAGGAGCTGGTGCAACGTTAACTGGACTCGCAGCTCAACGCACGCGTCTTTCTCCTCTATGATACTCCTTATCAAGGTCATCATTTTCTTCTACGTAAATGAAATAAATGTTCGTTGACATAGTATCTTAATAAGGTTGAGTAACGTTTGTCAGATAATTAGAACGTACCTCCAACAATTGATTTTCTTTTACCAGTTGAATCATGGCTGTCATTTCTGCTTCGTTTGGCGAATGTGTCCTTATCTCTTTCGGCTTTGGTTTCTCGGGTCCTTTTTCAGCTAGCATTTCGACCAATCTTTTGATTTCGTTTTTTTCCTGCGTGATACGAGATTTCATCAAGGCTTGCATGTTCAACAGCTCCTCTCGGATAAGACTTTCACGCAGCTTTTCCATCGCGTCCTCTGGGCTAGATTCAGCGACTGATATCGTAAAGAAGCCTTGTCAATGATCAAAATTTTATCAGTGATAACTTGTTATTTGAGATTTAATTATTTACCGGCTTCATTTTCCTTTGTAGACTCGGTGCTGCTCTGTTCGGTTGTCACTTCTGAAGTATCTACTGTATCCTTGCCCTGTGGTAAAGGTTTTGCTTCTTTCTTCAGAGTTCCAGCGTTAGAAGCTATTACGGTTGCCAGCTGAGGTTTCTCCTTGGCATCGTTCGTGTTTCGCGTCACAGGATATTTTTTTATTATCGAACACGATGGATTTTGAGATTCATTTTTAGACTGCACGAAATCCTCGTCGGAGGTAGTCTTTATTCTCTGAAGGTTCAGGTCTATTTGATTCTCGTCGTTGGACTTGACTTCCTCGTCCAGACTCTTTTGCGCAGATCCTTCCAATTTTTGAACAGTCTTGTATTTCCGCTGTAAATCAAAAGTCATCCATAGTGTTTTCCATTGTCTTGAATCATTTATAATATTAACAATCGTAAGATTGTTACCTTCAGCTGCGTAATCATCCGCTGCACTTCCCACAATTGTTCCTCACGCGACTTGGTCACGAAGCCGGCATTCATCTGCATGTGAATCTGAGAGAGAAGGGATTCCTGCTTGGCCAATTCGGCAGCTATACTCTCGACGGTATCCGGCAGATTTGTGCTACCGGATGCTAATGGTGGAATGTACTTTGTCAGCCGGACGTTTGGATGTAGAGCTTTACAGTGAAATAATAAAGCTAGAAGCAAACGGTGGCTCATCTGCAGGACGGGACTCAGTGTCATTGCGATCGTTTGAGCGTTCATTTTTGTTGTTTTTTCCTGTAAACGTTTCACCAAGTAAGAACCTACTTTGTCTCTTTTTATCTGAGAAACTCACACGCGCAGTAACGTGATCCAAATGCAGTGTGACCCACGCCAGGAGAACTCTGTTACATTCTGGTAACTGTTGGGTCAGCTGGACCAGTTGTGCTTCCCTTTGGGACACTTCCTTGGTAGAAGCAGCTTGTTCGAATCGGGATATTGTTTCGCTGTTCTCCAGAACGGGTTCTGGTAGTTCCCTAATTGAATACAAATAAGAAAATGCTAATGTCTGCTTCGATTTTTTTTTTAATATTTCGTTTGCTTTACCTGAGAAAGAGTATTAATAGGCTTGTGGCTACTGTAGGCTCAAATTCTGAAATATTAACGCTTTCGCGTTGATTGTAGAGTTTCTTTAGAGACTGAACTTTTGATTTGACTCCAGGAACTTTGTATAAGCCTTCTACGTTCATGCCATACTCTTCCACATAGTCGATACAGTCGCGTACAACCAAAGGTAGCTCTACGCCGTCGTGGCATCGACTTCGCTCCACAGCCAAGTGCAAACTGACACCGAATATAGGCTGTTCGTCTAAAATCATGCAGAGTATGGTCAGGTATACTAAAGTTAAAAAGTAGTGAAGTATTAGGACATACCACCGATATCTAAAACCTCTTCTCCGCCATGTTTTCCTTTCTTACGATCCTTTAATTTCAGCTTGGATTTATCCTTTTCCTTATCTTTCCGCTTTTCTTTCTCGGTATCCTTATCCTCCTTGTCCCGCTTCTTTTTGTCTTTCTCCTTTTCCAATTCTTTTTCCTTTCCATCTTTCTCTCTGGACTTTTCACGTTTCTCTTTCTTCGAAGGGAACTTGAAAGCTTTGGTCTTCTTTGACTTTGATGGACTCCTAAAATAATTTCTACTTGTAAATTTCTTCAGACGATGCTTGATTTTTCAGAAGTACATGAGTTCGAAAAACAAGTACAAGGTAATCGTGCTTGATCCACGTAGCAAAGTAATGCCATTTTCCAATCCTATCTCCGTGCGTATACTATTAAAACTTGGACAATAAAGTATAAGTTCATTATATAAGCGACAATTAGGATAATTAAAAGCACAAAGTCACAAAAACTTGTAACTAAACTGTTTTCTGACATCTATGACAGTAGAATATGTATTCAACTGAGAACCAGGTAGTTAGTGCAACCTCGTTCAGGCCTACAGGTTTGAATATAGAAATTGAATCACAAAGAAAAAAGTCAAGGCTATAAGTAAACCTAATTATGAGGCATGTGCTAATAACACACTAGGGATTTATTACATGCTAATTTTTTCTGGTTTGTTTGGATATGCAATTTCTATGGAGGTAGAAACCACAGCAAAGCATATTTAAACTTCTACTGTGGTCTTTAAATAAAAATATTAAAATATATATATGGCCCTTATATTTTAATACAGAAAAGAGTTTGAAAAATCTTGTAGTACTTTGTTTCTTGTTCTTCGTCTGGTGAGCTTTCCCCTTCTAACGTAGCATAGCCTCGATCCTTTCTATCTTTCTTCTCCTTTCGTTTCCCACCTAAGAGTTCCTTCTTGGAATGTTTCTCGTGTCCTCCTTCGTCACTAACTGTGCAATAAAGGATAATCGAAAAATAAAGAAGAGTAAGATGATTACTCAGATTCAAATCTTACAAGCTTGTATCAATTAAAAAATTCATTTAAACAATTCGATAATCTTAAAGAGTATAGATTCATTCAATAATTATTTAATTATGAGTTTTATCGTCAGCATATGAATCATGCATCTATATAAGGCTAGGTTAATAATTATTTATGTTCATCATATAAGACTGATGTAGCACTGACAGTACTGTAACCCTCGTGCTATTTATTTTTGGAGTAATAAATCTGTTATTTCAATTCCAAAAAAAAGAGGATCTTACAATCGCTCTCATTGCTCTTCCTAGCCGATTCCGAAGCGTATAGTCCCGGAAACTCTTTCTCCACGTCCGGGCTTTCAAAGTCCATCGCCGTACTTCTTGACACTTCACCCACCTAAAATTTAGCACGGTTACGTTGGATGCCTGCTTTCGTAATATTTATGGCAGTTTATGGCCCATTACCGGGCTACGTCCCTGCCATCTCACGAATTCAGGCAGACTAGGAATCTTACTGAATTGGTGGTAAGAATCGAACAACAATCTTGACAAGTGGGTAACTACTGACGGTAATAACTAACAATTCATCAGCCATATCGTTGACTGTCATATCTTTTACGAAAGATGCGCAAAAGTACTGCAAATGTCACTTTTGTACCGTCGGGAAGTTAGCGCGGGAAAATCAAAATTTATATGTTTGTAATGCCTAAAAAATTGCTCCTTAAATGCTCCA
>JARQTI010000458.1:105683-190372 GCA_030142655.1 Trachelus tabidus | reverse complement strand
TGGAGCATTTAAGGAGCAATTTTTTAGGCATTACAAACATATAAATTTTGATTTTCCCGCGCTAACTTCCCGACGGTCACTTTTGTTTTAATTTTTTGCCTATTTGTATTTCAGAAAAATAACTGACTCTCACCATGGTTGACACAACCTATTTTCGATCAAACATCCAAAAATGTCTTAATATAAACGAACAACTCTTTCGGCATCCTTTAAAATTTCATAAATAATCATATCCTACTAAATCTAAATGGCACTTATCTCGCATAGCCATAAAAATATTCAAATGACTTTAAACCTTATTTAAACTAAGTCAAAATTTTGTGGATTCAATTATCGAAATTAAAGACAAAAATTTCAAAGTAACGAGCATGTCGAAATCTGGAGGAGAAATAATTACCGTATTCGTGGGTCAAGCCGGGACTCAAGTGGCGAACGCGTGCTGGGAATTATTTTGCCTGGAACACGGTATCAGACCTGACGGTTTTATCTATCAGGGCTTCGAAGTTGTAGACAGATCCTTCCACACTTTCTTCGCACCTTCCCAGGTATAAAGCATATGCCTCACTTCTTTAGTGTTCCAGTAACGTTACAAAGTGATACCAATTAATTTTCAGATTGGCAAACTAACGCCCAGGACGGTAATCGTAGACTTGGAGCCAACGGTAATCGACGAGATTCGTACAGGTCCTTATAGATATCTTTTTGACCCGCCGTGTCTGATTACCGGCAAGGAGGATGCCGCTAATAATTTCGCAAGAGGTTATTACTCAATCGGCCAGGAAGCCATTGACTTGGTCTTGGACAGAATTCGCAAGGTTGCTGAAGCTTGTTCAAGGCTCGCTGGCTTCATTGTCTTCCGGTAAAACAAATTCAATATTTCTGTTAGGTTCTTGTCCGTACTAGGTTTGTGTCTGCGCGTATTCTACAATGCTTCACGCGTGAATACGAGCCATGGATCTCGTCTGTGGCCCCAGATATCTCAAAGATATTTATACAACTTTGAATATTCTTAGAGTACACGTTAAACGCCCACAGGATATTTCTTCTGTGAAATTCATTTGTATATCATACATTGTACAAATAAAAAAGGGTCTGGAGTTTACAGATCTTTTGGGGGAGGAACGGGAAGTGGATTTACGACTCTCCTGCTGGAGCACCTCACATCTGATTACGGGAAAAAGACAAAATTAGACTTTGCTGTATATCCTGCGCCAAATATATCAACAGCAGTCGTTGAACCTTATAATTCGGTCCTCACTACTCATGGCACTCTGGATTACGAAGACTGTTGCTTCGTCGTAGACAACGAAGCACTCTATGATATTTGTGCTAGGTAAATAAAATTAAAAATAGTCAATACAAGATCCCAATAAGATCATGGCTTTAATTTCTTTTTAGAAACTTAGATGTCACCAGACCCACCTATACCAACTTGAATAGACTGATGGCACAGGTGGTGTCCAACATAACGGCGTCACTGAGATTCCAAGGCGCAATTAATGTCAACCTCGATGAATTCCAGACGAATCTAGTTCCTTATCCGAGAATTCATTTTCCTCTAGTAACATATTCACCCGTTGCAACAGCGCAGACGGCTATGAACACGCAGATGTCAGTCGCACAAATTACGTATGAATGCTTCGAGCCAGCAAATCAGGTTCGAATCTGGTATACTTAAGAATTTTCTAGTTACACGTATTTTATTATTTTATTATTACCGCGAACCATCAGAACTTTTTAAAGGGAGATCTCATGACTCTATTAGAAGTTATCATTCGTTTATCATACTCGCGTATCTCTTGACTTTTTTTCTCTTCAACTATCTCCAATCCTCTCCGTGTATTTACGTGGAAAGTTTTCTGCTGCGAACTAGGAGGTTATGTCATTTTCAGATGGTGAAGTGCGATCCGCGAATGGGAGGCTACATGAGTTGCTGTCTACTCTATAGAGGAGATGTTAATCCAAACGAAGTAAACCGAGCCATTGCGTCCCTAAAGGGCATGAGAAGTATACGCTTTGTAGATTGGTCCCCTACAGGATTTAAGGTACCATTCTCCTGTTAATGACAGTCTGAAGACGCAAGTTTGATCCCTTTATGCACCCTTAACATAGGTCGGAATCAATTATCAACCTCCGCTTCCTGTCCCGGGTGGAGACCTGGGAAAGACAATGAGGTCGGTTGTGATGCTCAGTAATAATACAGCTATCAGACATGCTTGGGCCAAAATTGGTCATAAGTTTGACTTGATGTACAAGAAGAGGGCCTTTGTCCATCATTACGTAGGGGAAGGAATGGAGGAGGCTGTATTTCAGGACGCGCGGGATGACATGGCTGCTCTTATTCAAGACTACAAGGAAGTAGAAAGCTGATGCCTCTATTATCGTCGTTCCAGCTTTAATTTAGCGTACCACCTAAATACAGCCTATATTAATATTTATAATGACGTCTGAAATAATCCCCGGCGGTAATCGAGCTCGCTGTTCTTCTCCACACTGTAATTTTCCAGGCAGTTAAAATAATCGCATATTATATAGATATTATCATGAACTCTGACGTGGGGGGATCCAAAAATTTAGAGGGGGCGATACATGTATTTCACTGTACGAGTGAGTCGTTTGATAATTAAATTCGTCAATTAACATAACTGTTCCTTGGTACAGCGCAAAATATTTAGATACGTTTTAAAAACATTGCTCAAACATATCGATGTGTCCGTTACGTTTTCGCAATCTTTTCAAAACATATCTATACGTTTTGTGTTATATGAATACGCCGGTGAGTCTATCGAGTGATAAGAAAATGCGCGCCGTCGCTGTAGACTTACTGGCATCAGAAGTTTGCCGATAAGATCGCTGATACTTTTCGAGGAATCTTTTATTGTCTCTTGATTCCAGGAGGATCGGATAAATCAACATGATAATAGCTACTTAAGCTTCTTACCAGAACCTTTTGATCATCCGCAAACATCATGTACCATGGGCCAATTGCAATGCCGTTTGATTCATCGTCTGGCCAAGGAATATCCGTTTTCAAAAGATTACGTCCAAATCCTGGAAGTCGATAAGGACGTGGCAAACTTTCCGAACCCAAGTGACATTTCTACCGGTCCAATTGGTCCTGGTGATTTTTCAAAGCCTCTGAGCTTCTTCTGGAAAAGAAGAAAGTGAAAGGAAACAGTGGTTATTGTGCCAGCGGAATGACTATAACGATGACCCCAGCGAAGAAACAAATGACAAGGAACAGTCATGCCTTTTAGAATTACAGTAAGATAATATGACGGTGTCAATAATGCACTGGGACTTTGGGCTAGTGTCACCAGATACACTGTATGTACATTTAATAGTCTCATGCTTGTGATAATTAATGTTAGTATGTAACATTCGCCTTATTTCTATTTAAAGAATGACTGGTACAATAATCAACTTTTGATATCAAGATAAGAATGTCTCCTCCGTGCTCTCTGGCGGTCCCGCGAAGTCACCGTGATTCTATGTCACGCAAGATTCACGTGAAGACCAACCATGAATTTTTGGCCCCAGCGCTGCTCCCTGTGTCAAGTGCGTGAAGATAATTTTTTTAAATTCACGTTAATTGCCTTACGTGACCTTTTGAACCTGTAATCATATGGATCAATCGTACGACTTCTTTGTAACTAATGAGAATCATAATAACCCCACTCGACGATTTCAATTTTTTATTTGTTTCCAAACTCTATTCAAGAATTTTATATACTGTTACAAATTACTTTAGTAATCACAACTGATGTGTGCCAATCTTTATTATCATTCTGCTTTGTAACTGCAAATGCCTTATTTTTGACACGTTCACGATACACGCCAGTGGCTCGTGACTCCGTTAAGAGGAAAAAGTACGTGGTTACCGAACGATGGATTGCCTTAGCTTAAAGAAGTAAAATGCAACTAGATCGAGTTTCATGATTAATTGTAAAAAAATCTTTTTACGACGTAGAAGCATCTCGGTCCAGGCATTAAGAATTCCAAGCAGCCATGCATTGAGCACGCGCATCATTCTCCGTGTAAACAAATACAACTTGCTGTAATGTAGTAGAGACGCAATATCTTACAAAGAGTAATTATTATTATACAAGGATGATGTAATTAACGTTTCTCACGATACTCGGACGTCAATCGATCTCGATGACGAACAATGTCACGAATTGCGTTACTTATTTGTTTTTATAGTAGAATTGCGTACAGAGTCTTTATTATATCAGATTACAAGAACGGTTTTCCAGACGCATAAATTCAAATCTACATTATGTCATGGTATTGTTTATCGAATACAGTGAATACCCATTGCACAAGTGCCGCGTGTATCAATTTTATTATCTAAATTCCAATTACTGGAAACCTACAAATCTTTGTTCTTACCCGCGCGAACTTCTTATCCCCTCCTTGTTTTCGCTACAATCGTTGAGACTGCTTGGGGTATCCGGGAGGCGGCGTGGAGCATTGTGAGTGACGTGAGACGTTCATTATCGTGTCTTGTGACGTCGGATTTATCGTATAAAACACCCCAGAGGTTCGACAATTCTTCAGTACGACCGTTCACTCGACATCGATACGAATGAAGAACACTTAGGAGTACATTTCAACTTTTAAAAATTCCACACCGGAACCATCAGGTTCTGTTCCAAAGTCTTGTCATTTCGTCTTGTGTGAACTAGAAATCACTCGCAAAGGTAATATAAATTAATCAGTTGCATCTTTGTACGTTTCATTTGGAATTACTGTTTAGCTTGTAAAATAATGTCTTTGATTTTTTCTTAAGTCGCTCAGACCGATATTCTTATTTTCTTTTGATCGCAGATGCTGATCGGTGGTGCTGTAAGCTACGTCGCTGGAAAGCAGGCGGTTCGCACTGTCTACTGGAGAACCGGAAGCAATGGACGTCTTCTTAAGACAGCCAAGACCTGCATGTTCCAAGGGCCGCCAAAGCCAGCGCCATCCTCGACCTCTGCATTGACTCTTCCATCCTTTTCTGCTCAGCCAGCAATACCCAGAGTGATTTTCTCAACTAAGAACTAAACTGTCATTTTCATACTGAGACTCATTTGAAGATGTATAAAATGTTGAGCCTTGTACATAATTATTAGAGAATAAGTTCTTCAAATTGTGTGAAATGACATGACATTGGAATAAACCGGATATTTATTTTTATTACACGACTCTCAATACTCATTCCTAAATATTTCCATTGCAAATTAGAACCTGAAACTGTAGCCGAGTGACATTGCCATATTTTATATAATAAAAGCGGAAGTACATTATGGGAGTCTGAAAATGTTTCCCTGAAACGTTCTTCCAGTGGGTCAAGTCGTCTCTTGGAAACGATCAATACTTCCCAAAGCCTTTATTGAAAACGCAGCAGAAGTAGAATTTACGTTTATAAATCTTGTCTAAACAAATTGAGTCTTCGTTACCGTCGAATCCACAAATATTTTGTTCGATTATTGGAGGCTGTGGATTGATATAACCTATATATAGATCAGCGAGGTTTCAATAGACAAAGATATTGATTATTTCTGGTTGATTATTTATAAAAGTGAATTACCTGGATGTCAAGAGCCAGTGTTCACGAGCTGATTTTATCTTTACATCGACTATTCAAAAGTCCCGCTCTACTCAATGAACAATTTCCAGTGGTATCGACAGACTGCAAATATTTTCTGATAATTCACGACCTGGGTTACCATTGCTGTTATCCACGTTGCGAAAGTATGCATTCATCATTTGAATCACAGAGTCTCGTTCTGCTTCTGACAGCTCATGCAAAGCCTTCACCTATTTTCACATTCCACTAGTATAATTCCACTAAGGTGTCAAAATATCATATCGCGTTGCTTGTCCAACGAATTGTCATCACGGACAGCCTACCTGAACCTTGTCCATTGTTTCTCTTTCAGAAACAGAAAACAATGTGGCAGATTATACCGAATCTAAAATTCGGCAAATCGCCCAGTCGAAATATGAAATATTTGAAGGTTATGTTTCTCTATTCGTTAGACATCAGTTATCTATTATATATAAATTGGGAAAAAATACAATTCGTTCGACGAAATGATGAACGACGTACAGTGGAAAACCCAATGAGGAAAAATGAGGTCTGACTACTTAATTTTTCGGTCTGATAAGGATTAGATGAATTTTCAATTCGGCGCAACGATGTGGCAACCAGGAAACAGAATGACTTTATTGATAAGAGAGATTCGACTCTGCCCAGACTAATCCATTGTTGTTAAATGTCATTTATTGGAGATTTCATAATAAATGTATGCACGACCTCAGAGATACTGAAAGACAGATTGACAGTTGTCAGTCTGAATGTCACTGTCAGGAATTTCGATTAACTTGAGAAAAACGTGAACATGTTAGAAACTATTATGTAATCGGTGAACAGGGATCATAAATGCATGGGTCAGTCTTTATCCTGATAGTCCCTCTCGGGTCACATAGCGATCACGTGAGAAGCGTGCCATGAGAGATCTCTTTTATCTATGTATAATATACACAGTGAGTACATACTATAGCGTCGCTGGAGTCCGTAGAGACTATGTGATTAGTATTAAAAGATAGCGTTATCAGACTCCCGAGTGGCAAATTCCTGGATTGAGTTTCTCTGTATGCTCGGCGGGATGCTAACCGATTAAAAAATAAGCAAAATGGTTCCATATAGTAATCGCGTTCTTGGAGAAACCAGAAACGCGTGCATTGCCTGATAAAGAATAGAGCGAGGAGATTGTAAATCCTTTCTGTTGTCAGAAACAGGCACAATTTCTTATTTCCTACAGTGTCGTAATGCATTTAACGATTCAAGATGGCGATTTGCTTCTGGAGACGCTGCAGTGGTCGATACATCATGTATAGAGATCAGTCATAGTTTCAGCAAGTATTTACAGCATGTATTCTTAGCATCTACTGAGAAGCAAAGACGAATACTTTTTGACAACCAGAATATCTATAGTTTACAGACTACAATGGCATGTAGTCGTCAACAGCAATGAATATCAGAGAAGAGACTTCATTTGGATGCATCGCTGACTATGTCCACTCGCGATGAACCGTATGCATACACGGAGGGCGGCAAACGCCGACACTGGGGTCAATGGAAGCTCTGGAGGATAACGCGTAGAATGTATATATGGACTTTTTACGACGTCAATCAATGCGATACGCTACGATAAAGTGACCTGCACAGCTGGCACCCGGGGTCTCGATAAGACAACGCGGATGTGTTCCAGGTCATTGGGCTGGATCTGTTGTTAGGATGTGACAGTCACAAAGGGCATCTTCCAGTCTACCAGTAGGACCGGCTTAAAGGTCGTCGAGGAATAAACAGCTGTCTCATAGGGCAGCAGCCTTCGCTGTGCCCTAGTTCAGCTTACGGCGAAGGGCGATGAGAATGTCGAGAAACGGGTCAAGGTGCTGCTGATATTGAGGCGCCGAGGGTTCAAGCCAGCACGACTAGGGTTTCTTTGGTGGGCTGGCAGGTAGGTGGTTACATTTAGTAGAGAGGAGGCTGCCTCTCGTACCAAGAATGAACTTTGTACTGGAACTGATTGCGTGGTACTTTTATCTTAGACTCAGGTTTACGCAAAGTCAATGTTTTCGACGGGAGCCAGATGAAACATGCAAAGTCGATTACGTGATCCGGGCCGAAGTTCTCTTCAAGATCTGCCAAGAGCAAAAAATTAAATCAATTTTTTTGTATACTTTATCTGAAACAGTTTTTAGTATTTGAAAGAATAATGGTAGCATAATGGTACCCAATGGCGAAGATAATGATGGCGCTGATTGTAGGCAGCTTTTTTTTTATAGAATGAACACCAACTTTGCTCGAATTTCACATTCCACGGCTGAGGGAATGCTCGAGGGTAGTTGGGGGTAGCTGAGGGTTGCGCAAGCGTCCTGGCTCGTCTATTGATTGCCGAGAAGGTGGCACACGGTCAGCCATCGATTTGACACTCCGCTAAAGGGATTGACAGTCGTGGGAGCGCCTAAGGGTTGCCAATAAAAAAAGGTGAATTCATAAGTGGCGACCAGCGAGGCTGGTCGCTCCGTTTAATTGTTTCACCCTCGTACGTACCGTTGATCATCCGGTCCGATCAGCCATGCAAAATTATGGCCACGAGGATTATAACTACGATGGAGAGGCACCAGCTTCCGAGAGCGGTGGAAGAACTCTTCCTCAAGTACCTGGGGTAAGACCCTTGGTGAATCCTCAGGCGGAGGGTGAAGTTGATCCCAACTTATATCCGGAAGCCAAGGAGGCGACTAACAAAATCCGTGGTAAGAGCGACTTCCTGGAGTATCTCTTCGGCACGGTCGACCAGGAACTTCTCACCGTCAAGACCTTCTACTTCTTCTTCTATTCGGCCTTCGGATCCCTTTTTCCTCTCATGGGAGTGTACTTCAAGCAGATGGGTATGAATGCTGGACAGTGTGGACTCCTTATCGGACTCAGACCCTTCATCGAGTTTCTCAGTGCTCCCTTCTGGGGTTCACTAGCTGACAGGTAAGTCCTTAGTGTACACTAGGGTGATCTGGTGCACCGAGCAAGCATGACTTGGACTCTTACTTCTGCTCTTGCAGATGGCAAAAGGGCAAGCTTATTCTTCTGGCTTCGCTATCCTGCTGGATCATCTTCACCTTGCCTTTGGGATTCATTCAACCACCTCCGATCAACTGCATGACCAATATAGATAACGAATGCTACTTGAAGGTACCTGATCAAGAACAGAGGATAGAAAAGAGATCCGTGGATCTGGATGAATTCTATCAACCTCAAGAAGATGCGGAGTATCTGGAAGTGGCAGCGAATGTCGTCTTCGAGAGATTAAGGAGGAGCACCGATGACAACGAGATCCTTGAACAGGATATGTCTGCCGTTGAAGAACCTGAGCGTTCCTCTTACGATCTCATAGGTAATGAGGTCAAGGAGTCCGTTGTAGACCCTATTGGAAACGGTGCCAGAAATTCCTACGACCTCGTGTCCAATCGTGTCAGAAGACAAGCAACTTCAGAGGTTTCTGACGGAAGCTTGAGTTACCAGCAATTTGTCTTTGGCGAAAAGACCGACGATACGACTGGTCCTGGAGTTGATTTCGAAGCCATGGGACAGGTCAATCGTCCAGCGGATATTCTGGAGTACAAACGGTTCCTTAAGGTCAGTTTAAATATTATTCATACCTCAAAATTATTTTATTCTTACCACGAAAGTCCTGTAGTGTCATTCGCTTTTGTAGAATGAACCTGTGAATGATGGCAGAGCACCAAAAAAAGCTTACACCATTACAAAAACAAGAGCAAAACCAGCACCTCCAAAGATTATGGTAAAACGTGATGTTGCTAGTAGCGAAAACGACTTCCTGCAGGATCATCGTTATCAGAAGCCATCTGGTATGAATCATCTGAGGAAGCTCATGCTGGTGGAAGAAACTGATGATCTCAAGGATAAGGCTTCGTTGCCTACGAGGTCACGTCGAAGTGCGAAGTGCTCGTGTGCTTCGATGAAAAAGAGTCCTTGTCCTGTCACATACGCTGTCAATTACAATGAGAAGGAAAACAGTGGCTGGGTGAAGCCTCGCTTCAGTTCAATTATTTACAGATTACCTGTAAGATTAACATTTGTCACCATTTTGTCATCTTGATACTGTCTAAGATACGCTAACTATTCAAAAATTTGAATTTCAGGACATCCAAAAAACTTTCTTCCTTCTGCTTCTGCTCGTCATCGTTGGTGAATTCTTTGCGGCTCCTGCTATCACCTTGGCAGACTCCGCTGTTATTACTCTGTTGGGTGAAGATGCTGACAGGTAAGTCGAGCCTCCTTGGATATGAAGAAATGGAAGACACGATACTTATGTCTTCAGATACGGACACCAGCGCATGTTTGGAAGTCTCGGTTGGGGACTGGCCATGTTTTTCGTGGGTATTGCTTTGGATCATAGCACTGCGTTTCCGGATCATCCATGTGGGCCGGATACTAAGGAAAAAAATTATACAATTTGTTTTGCCATCTTTAGCGTCCTCATGGGGGCTGCTCTAATTACAGCTACTCAGATAAATTTCAAATACGACTTTGTAGCTGCGGAACCGGTGAGTCAATTGGAATTGTTTTGAATTCTTGAAAAATTCTATAAATTTTTTTGAAAACAGGAAATCGCCAAGGTACCGACTGAACCCACGAGAGAGGAGCAATTGCAGAGCCAATTGTCGCAGCAGCTGAATCTTCCTGGTCTTCAAGATTCTTCAGCTAACATCGATCCAAAGCCACAGCCACCGGAAGGGAAAGTCTGTTACTTTCTTTCGAAAAATATAAATTTTTGAATAATTTTATTCTACCTAATTACTAAGCTTTTTATTTTCACCTGCAGACTAAGATGTTCGCACAGACCACTAAAGAGATTCCCGAATGGGTGACCGTTATGAAGCAGTTCAAAAACGTGAAGTGCGCTTCCTTCCTCTTCGTCGCTTGGTTCATGGGTTTCGGAATTGGTCTCATCTTCACCTTTCTCTTTTGGCATCTCCAGGATCACGGCGGTTCGCCAACCCTCTTTGGTGTTGCGTCCGTAATCAATCACATTTCCGAGATCTTCGCGTACTTCTTCAGCTTCAAGCTGATCCGTCAAATAGGTCACGTCAAGGTGCCAGATCAACTATAAGAATCAAAACAATGAATTAATCGAAAGAGTCCACCTCAAAACCTGACTTCCGGTCTGTCTCAGGTCCTCTGCCTTGGTCTCGGTGGAAATATCCTGCGTTTTCTCTATATCTCCTGGCTAGAAAGTCCCTGGTGGGTTCTGCCCTTCGAGTTCATCCAAGGCATCACTCACGCAGCCGTCTGGGCAGCTTGCTGCAGCTACATCGCTCACAATACACCTCCGCAACTGAGGTCCAGCGCTCAAGGTGTTCTGCAGGGTCTTCATCATGGACTTGGACGTGGTTGCGGAGCAGTGATAGGAGGAATGTTCGTCGCCAGTTACGGTGAGCTTCAGTTGAATACGTACCATAGCCACAGATCAATATTTAGAAGATTCATCTCTTGGTCAAGGTTATCTATGCTAAAGATGTGTCATCCAGTCACAGCAGAAAAAACTAAGAATTGCGTACACAATTAGAACCGCACTAAACTTATTTTACTGAATATTTATAATAAAAAAAAAACATAATCAAGTGACGTTTTACCAATATTAAATTCATTTAGGAACTGTCGTGACGTTCCAAGCATACGGCCTCATTTGCGCAGTCGTTCTGGCCGCCTTCATCTTCATCAACTTCTATCGTAAGGACACTGGATTTGTATCAGAATTACCACAAACGGAAGATCCTCACCAGGTTGCCGAAGCGACGCATCTAGCACCTCACGGAGTTCCCAGTAACGCAATTCCGCGTGCATTGAGTTCAAGTCGTCTTCACGAGCTCGCCAACCAGGAACCTGGTTACGGGGCCACGTACCAGACCACTGGTGGAAACTTGGACATTCCAGGAGGTAACGGAGGTGCGACCTTACTTCGATAAGATAAAAAGTTACTGATTCATCACATGCATAATCGCTACATTTACATTACATCTAAATACCCTGGTCCATCCTAGGAGGCACCAATCCTAATAATCCATTCCTAAGCGGTGGCGGCGGCAGTGGAGGTGGTGGCGGGTTCAATTATGGCGTGACTGGGAAAGGGGAGGACGAGTTCATCCGCAGAAGTTTCCAGGTCGAGTATAAATTGTCCAGTATAAAAGAGGATATTTTAAATGCATGTGGATGAGATAGCTAGCGTTAGAATTAGCTCGGCCACGAGAGACGTAACATTTCATTCTGCTCGGCAGACTTACAGTGAAGTGGTGGGCACCGAGTTCGACCTGGTGAAACCTCCTCCTGTGGTGACGCACCTGCACGCCCAGCAACCATGCACGAATCCCTTTCATCAGCACGACTACGACTGGTAACAGCGTTCCATCAAGAGGATACTCTAACCTTTAAATTTTGAAAATCACTACTATCCATTCGGGACACTCGGCCTGGGAAGTTCGAAGTTCAGAATGGAAGAGATTGAAAAATGAAAGTAGCGGTCGAATTTCACAGTCAAGATGCGTATAAAGAAAATTTGAAAAAAAAGATAAAAGAAAACGTGATAAGGTAAAATACTCAAGTATCCAGTAACGAAATAACGAAGTTAAAGCCATCCGATAATACCAATAGAAAAATAAAGTTTATCGTTCTGACGATACAGATAAATAAAAGAATACAAGCCAATAGTTCAACAGATGTAAGACTTGATATTAAACAGAAAGAAAGTCGCGCTCGATTAATACCGACGTTTAGCCGAGCAAGAATGAAGAATTAAAATAATTACTTTTTACGTACAGATAAAGTTCGTAAAGGTATCAGTGAGAATTGAAGATGCAGCTTGACGTTCCTCCTTTTAATTGATGAAGGCGGGAGAAATGGTAGAAAATATATATCCACGGGAAACGTAAATCCCGAGATAAATTTTCTAGGACGTTTGGAAAGCATAATGCGTCGGCAAGTAAACGAGATAAGCTTAGATCAAATTGAACAAAAAGAAAGAACGAAAGGGATGTGAAGGATGGAACTAGGCATTTCGAATTTACCGCTTGAATCGTGAATCCGCGCGATAACCAATCAGAGATGAGAACACTGCGCAAGAATGTTATACATAACAATTAAATGTCAACGTTCATGAATTCTGTAAATATTCCTTCAAGTTTTCAATCGTCCCTCGTTCTTCTCGTTGAGTTCCTAGTTGAACGTTCGTTGTGAATACACCTTTATAACCTCTCTTAAGTAGACTTGAAAGCCCTTCAATAGTTTTAACAGTCTATGGTTTTACCATGAAGTTCTGTCGTGATACGTGTATAATATCGTTAATGACGTAATAAGAAAATGGCCGTCCACATTCGATCGCCCTCTCGATCCTTCTGCAACAGCAATGATTACCTATTGATCCACGAGATAAATTTCCATGAATTTCTTGATCATTCTTTTTTTCTCATGATCCACCATCTCTCACTAAATTCCTTGCCGGAGAGGCGACTGGGCGTCGAAGGTCGACGTGTCAGTTTCCTGCGGCACAAGATGAATACTAGAAAATTATGTGCTATCGAAGTTAACCTAATCTCTAAGGATAATCGCAGATAAATTGTAAACAGTACGCGTAAGGGGATACGATAATGTGAATCTGTGTGTAAGATTGAATATACGCCACGATGTTATGAACTATTAGCATTATTTTAAGAATCGAAGGATCAACAAGTTTAAGAAAATACTTACCAGACACTGACGATGATCATCTAAAACTTTCTGAAATTCTCATAGATCCTCGTTCTACGTTAGGATCCATCAAGCCTTAACCGAACGTTCGTAAAACAATCCCCAATTGACCCAGGACGATTTCACCCCTTGGATTCTGCTATCATAATTTTTCGTAACATTCCTGACGTTATCAATAACGATTTTAATGCGCGATAGTAAGATTTATTAATTACTTACTTCAAACAAGGAGACCAGGGTGGGGTGTGTGGGGGGGATTGAAGACAAGGCGCCGCAACGTTCGGCAAATCTTTACATATCAGCTAGGTTAAGATGCCTTAGGTCTTACCAAACTTGAACTAGTGCTGCTCGTACTTCCCGCTTGAGACCGGAAGTTGCTTGATCAGGTTCAATCTCACCTGATACAACAAAAACGTATCGGTAAAAATGTCAAGAAAGAGGTGTGCGTGAAGTACGACATCATTTACTTGTTCGATATATAGGAAGTAGTGAAGTCCTTCAGATTATTAACGAGCGAGAAAAATCCATCGTCATATGTACA
This sequence comes from Trachelus tabidus, assembly GCA_030142655.1. NCBI lineage: Eukaryota > Metazoa > Arthropoda > Insecta > Hymenoptera > Cephidae > Trachelus > Trachelus tabidus. The sequence continues at coordinate 176,516 of JARQTI010000458.1, read as the reverse complement.
CTACTCAAATACAATAGATCATATAATATTTACTATATATATATATATAATACAAAAAAAAATGAAAACGCATCAACTGAACGGGACTCACCCGTTTGGGTACAGTTAAGATTGTCGTTTGGAGAACATCCTGGAACCTTCCCAATAAGATGATCCGGTCAGTTGACGATTTCTGGGAGCGGAAGGAGAGCGCAGGAACGGAAGTACAGGAATTTGATCCATCGAACGGGGAAGAATTATTGGATGACAGTCTTCAACGTTGCTAGTAAATAACGGTTTATTATTAGTATCGTCGAACAGATTGGTTTTTTCTTTTTTCATCCTTTTTAATGGTTCCTGCGCAAACTTTATAACTAGAGGCACTAGTCAAGCTTAATCTCCAGTGAGCCTATGTGTTCTCAATAATGTTATGATCCACGAGGATCCAGTGACTTTACATGGATCAGCATCCACGAGATAGATCACTGTTCTACGCTTCTTAAAATAAGTAAATTAAAATCGACTATCGCTAGGCGGTTAATAACAATTAACTTTTTCACCACTTTGTTTATTCTTCGGTCTTTAAACATTTCTCTCTCTCTCTCTCTCTCTCGCCAGAACTTTACGTGGAGCAGTATCATTACTCTCTCTCTAAGTGCGCGGGTAAATATTTCCCCTCGATCGGCCGTCAGGAGCGTACCCCTCTCTAAAAGACCCAAGCCTTGACAATTCTCAGCAGGGATCTTTTTCCTGCTGGTGCATGTGTACCATGGGGGATAGATTCCACCTCCTTCACCCTCCACTACAGACAAGGTAGGCAGCGAGTCGACTGCCGATCGTGTATGGCATGGTTACATTTCTAAAGGCGCATTTTCACCCCTACAGAGCCGTAGGTGGACACACAGGCCACATAGAGAGAGAGGCTGCTGTACCTTCGTTCCAAAGATAATAAACTGTCTTTCAATAGGTCTTCGTTGATCTCTACGACCCACGATATCTAGAATCGACCAAGCGGTGCGTTATCGATGTACACGCGTCCAAGCGATGTACGTTTCTTTTATAGTAATAATGATAACAATAACAGATGGAATACTTGAAGAAAATGAAAGCCGGAGTAACAATTAATTGTTATAAGCTAAGTCTTTGGAGATTGTAAATGGCATTAGCTACCGTGTTCTTTGAACCTATTAAAATTGGATAACGAAAGATACTGCTTTCTCTATTGCTTTTTTTTTCTTTGTTTCTGATACTAGCATTTTTTATAATCCAACACGGCAATACGGTCATGCGCTGTTCATCGGTTACATTTCCAACTGTGGTTCGCTCAATGAAAAGTTGTAATTTAACAATGTAATTCATAAATCCTTGTAAATTTTCGTATCTGTCGAATGCTTGGTAATATTAAATATACTGCGTGTTGCAAAATAAGCATTAAATAAACGGTAAGTACGGTATCTGTAATTGGACCACGATATCAGTGATTTTATAGTGGGGGCCACTTCGTTATGAGTCAGTGGATAAGAGAGTCCCTTGAAAGTGACACTGACATTGTGGCCTGATTACAGTAGACAAGAGTATAAAAGTCTTGGAACTACATAACTTAAAAAATATAAACAGAGATTCCACAGCGAAAAAGAACGATCGACAAACATAAATCTGCGCTGTAATCACACGTATAATCACATTGAATTCAGTGTAAGTAAGACATTAGTAAGGAACAATACGTGGGAAGGACGTTTAAAATATATCGCTGGGAAAATTTCGTTGCTGCGCCATTGAATTCCCATTGAGACGAAACAGGTACACGGATTGACTTCCATCAATCCCTTTTTTTTTCCTTCAGGAAGATCGGAGGGTTTGCGATTAAAGAGTCCGTAGTTTTAATACTTAAAAGATGTTCAGATCATTCGCGTTTCCTCCCTTTCCAAGGGATACGTATATGATTGACTAATATTAAATGCGTAACATTCTTAATAATACTATCATGTATGCCTAGTATTTCATTATGGCGACGGTAGTTATCTTCGTAATGGTAAACTAAAAATTACATCGTGATTCACACGTAGTGATAATTATTGAAGAACCGCGTCTCCCGCGTGAGAGCTGTCGAAATAAGTAAGTTCCTAATTTTAAGATTCTGAGCTTTTTGCGCAAAACTGGACCGACATCGGGCAGTGTGTCACTACGGCAGAATTGCATTTGACTAGGATAATTAATACTGGCACAGTGAGGCAATTATCGTAGGACTCTCTAAGCGATGGCTATAGGTGTGTGTCTTATCGATTGGGATGCTCGTGCTTTTTCTCTCTCTCTCGGTCTTTCTCAATTGCCTTTCATTCTCTCGTTACCTCACGCTAAATTCACTTTTACACATTCTCTCTAAAAAATAATGTCAAAATGAACAGTTGCCTCGGAGGCCTAGCCTGGTACGTTCAATAAACCATTCCCCTACCACGCTCTTTATCCTTATCCCTCTCATGCGCTCTCAGGTAACGCACTCACTCTCTTACGAAAATCCGGTCTGACTCTGAGAAATATTAGCTTAACGATAAACTGGAACTGCGAATTGCCGATGCGAAACCTCGTCGAAGTCATTTTCATGTATGACGTATTAGCTACGGCACTGCGGAAGAGACAGCGTAGAGTCTCTTCCGGAAGTAGTCGATTGCCTCTGGAACAACGGTTACCTGATGAAGTCTTTGACGAGGATTCGTATCTTCGTTCGACAGTGCCACGAAGACGAAGTGACGCGTTCTATGAATACTTCGTCGAGATTGGTTTAAGGTCACAGCCCTCGGTGGTTGCGACTCGCGGCGCTCTGCGCAGCTTTAACGCGCGACTGTATTCTCCTAAAGCACTAGAAAACAAAATGGCCGTCCATTAAAAGACGAGCTGAACTCTCGTGATGAACCATTGGATCCTTTTACGCGTCGAGGACAAGATTTGTAATACAAGTGTCGCAAGGCGACAAAATTTCTGAGCCCTTCGCTAACGCAGTCGGAGATGATCTCCGTGTTCGATTGCTCGGGCTCGTTCCTAATAAAACTTAGGTAACTCTAATACTCAGGGTACTTATCTCGCGATAAAATTTGTCGTATATCATATATGTACGACCTAATAGAGTATATCATACTTTTAGCCGTAAGATACTCAAATGTCGGATATGTGCTGCTTGACTGGTTTCCTCGAAAATTTTCACCGTTCGACACGACAAAACCAACTAAAGACTTTCTAAGGCCGCTACGCGATCATCAAGACTCGACTCTAAGATTACAAACGAAAAAGGACTAATTACCTTACATTTCTACCAGTCTATGAAGTCGTCGGAATTGACGAAGAATAATCAACAATTAAGATTCGAGTGGGGCTGCCACCAGGTCGGTCGCTACAGGACGTCATCCTCGTGCCTGGTCGCCTTCCTCACTCGCGCTTCCTTCTTTTCTTGTTTCTTTTTTATCTTTACTCGCTACCTTTCTAGCGATTGTTGTTATACAATCGGAACTAGTCGCGAACACTTGGTTTTTTTTTCTTTCTTCCTTATTGTTACTCGTTCGCTATAATGCAAATACGTAGTGTGACTGGTCTTACGTGCGTGAGCCTATGATTCATGCTTTACTGGTGCCAAACTCTGCCGCGACATGACACGCCGAACGAGCGATCTATTTTACGCTAGGAACTACGTACTCGAAAGCTCGGGATCTCGTGCGATCCTGAGGGACCGCGGGAGCCGCCTGGACTAGTCAGATATCGACCTCGAACATATCCTGCTCGATTGGTTTCTTAACCCAGCTTCCAAGTTGCGCCCTGACGAAGGCATCCTTCAGCTGAAGTTTGGCAAGCTGTGGCCAGAAAAAAATCGTTCTTTAAAACAGTTTGAGAAAAGCATACTATGACTCGTATCTCAGACAAAGTTTCATTGTTTCTTTTAGATACAAGTAGATGGTGCGCAGTTTGCTTTTGATAGATCTTCTTGAACTTACTGAATAGTCCTGAACGGATGATTTCGCCTCGAGGTAGTGGCGACACTGGGTCACGTCAGCATCATCGATTGTGTTGAGCTTCCCCAAAAGATTGAAGAACTTCCTGAACAGTCCCTGCTTTGAGATTCTCGATGGTTTTCCCAGCTCGTCTTTACCCGTAGTACAATTTATGACCTCGGCTTCGGGTTGACCTGCAAGTGATATCGTTCCTTTGCAAAAGTAGTTTTGTGCGGTGGAGGGAAGCTTCTTGGATGGACACCAACCGATTGTCCAGTTGACGCTGTAATTCGGTGCTTTTCCAGGCTGTCTGACTTCGGAAGACGTGATAAGACTCATCAGCGGTTTATTGAGTCTGTAGGGAGGTGGCAAACCCTGGATTGTGTTCTCGATGCGTCCACACACTGCCCGGTACATGTGGCTCGGGTTCAGAAGGCTGCCAAGAACGATGCTGTGGAAGTAAATTGGCTCGATGAAGTGGCTAAGGAGTGCGCCTTGCACACCCAGTACGTTCCACCGAGCTATTTTGTCCGAACACGACATCGTTAGCAGTCTTTGGCCCTGAAAGTTGAGAGGATCAAGGGGTTACTCAACCACTGGTCCAGGGTACATAGTTCTCAAAATGATTTTGAGAATGAATAAATTACCATGAGCACGCCATCCCAGGTCTGTATCCCCTCGCTACTCTTTACCGGTATAGTTCCCTCACCGGATTCTATTTTGGTTCTCAGCTGCCCTCTAGCGCGTCTGTTAGGATGCTTGTCGACCGCCTCATTCTCCTCGTGCGGCGAGAAGATCCTAGCGTCTCCGCATGGAGCCGTATTAATATACAAATGGAACTGAATACCCTGTCTCAATTTGTATCCCTTCTTCACTGCTTCAAGGATCGACTCTTGAGGACGATTCTGCGTGTGTAGTTCCAGCTGTCGATACAGATACTCACATAGACACCGCCGCGCCACAACCTCAGCATGACAGTCATTCAGAGCTCCTCCACTTACGCTCAAATGTTCCCCGGACACGCACTTTGTACCTTTCAACAGCGAAGAATAAGATAGTTTACGCCAGATCTTACTGGGATCGCTTAATGAATTGCGTAGGCAGTTTGAGTGAATGTGGATGATGAGGATGAGGACAATAGGTCGGGATAGGATCGATGCTTACCTGTCGTGACGCAGATGAGTTCAGCGTCAGGTCCTTTTGTCTGTACGATTCCAGCCAAGACTTTGCGTCTCGCATGTTGTGGCTTAGTCTGCATAAGTTCGGTAAACTTTTGATTAACCATTTTGCCGATCTTGTCGGCAAGCATTTGTGGTAAACTCATTTGCTCTTGCCAGTGCCCGGGACTACAAAAGTTTGGCAACACGCGAACTGGCAGTGGCATGCCAAACGAGGAGCTGTGAACATTTTTCAATTTAGCGAGGGCAGCCTTGCTCGCCGCCGCTTTAGCCAATTTTTTACTGGGACCCGTTCCTTCGAACGTCTCCCCATCGATGGTGACAGCTATTGTGAACTTTGCGTAACTCTCACCGTTGTCGGATACACATTTATATATAACTCCAGGGTATAGCTCGTTTATCAGAGCCACTGGACCTTTATCCAGAAATTTGTTTGCATTCTTTGGTTCTTGTGTCAGTGTTTTAAATGCGTTCACCAAATGATTGTCACGCTCTGTCACGTCGCTTGTAAAGTCCGGCTCCAGCGGTATTACCGGATGGCAAGTGTTTATCGCTTGATGAACTTCCGGCGCATTTCTGAACTGCACGATATTGCGCAGAGCAAGCTCGGCTGCAGCATGCTTTGCCATCTTCTTTGTACGGCCCTTGCCCTCGTAGGTCTGTCCATCTATCTGCACTGCTATGGTGAATATCGGTGCGTGTGTAGGACCCGTCTGACCTACGACCTTGTACACAGCTCCAGTCTTCAGTTCGTTCAGAGCACAAACGGCATTCTTAGGCTGTGGGTTTTTGTGCCTCTTTTTGGGAGCTGGCGCACCTAGTATGGTGTAGAATGCATGCATGAAACGCTTGAATTGCACTGCTCGACATATTGACCAAAAAGGAATGAACGAGGACACAGAAAAGAATCTTGTATAAGGATGCAAGGAATCTTACTAAGAGAATCACATTCTTCCTTTATGTATAGAAGACAAAAGTCCAGTACTGTCAATGCAGTACCTCGCTATAGGTACTGCTGCTGTATCGACGAAGTAAATGGACAGCAGACACGAGCGATCCAAGCATGCAGGTAACTGATACTATTAATATTGGCATAAGGGTGATGCATGTTACGAGGGGGACTAACCTTCTATCTCAGAATCTGCTGGTCTCTTGAGATAGGTCTGTGACACGTTGGGCTGATCCATCTGCAAAGGTAGAAATGAGCCAGCAACAATATGAAAGGGAAGTCTAAGGTCTATAAATAATTTTAATTAGCAGAAACTCACCCCCGTTGAGTGCCTCTCCTGCTGGCCTTCCGAGGCAACGGCAACCACCGACGCGTTGCAGTCTAAAAAATAAGAAGAATGCTCAAGAGTCAGGAAAGAGGTGCGTCAATCTTTAGAAAATCGATAGATAGGCTTCCTACTCCTCTGTTGTTGTTGCTGATTGCTGTTCAGCACAGTCAGCCCGTTAGACATGATCTCTGCTTTTGAGAAAACAATCTAAAACACTTGCACCACACACGAAACACCGCACTTGCATTGATTTTGATTATTCTCGGGGAGTCGTAGCTGCAGCGCCCCTCTGTTGTTTTTTATCTCACTAGCCTAACCTGAACCCTTAAAACACCCTATATTATCGACATTCGACATCTCTCTCAAGCTACCTGCTTTACCACTAATCGGCTCTCTCTTCTTCCTCGTCGGTTCTCTTTTACTTTCTTCTCAGTTTCTCTCGCTTCCACCATGCCGCAGCGCTACAGCGCGACGCCGACGCTTCAAAACGACACATACACTCAATATGTAGGTTGATACTTATACCAGATAGCGGATAACCCCATTCGGAGGGGTTTTATTATGAGCGCCACATTTTGCGTATTGCTTTTCAAACCAAACGGACTAGGTTCACCAGTGGAGTAGACCAATCGCAACCGTTTCTACGTCTAATAATCTTTGCGATTGACTAAATTCTGTAGAATTGAATGAACAGGACGCCTAACCGTAGATAACACGTGTAGGCCTTTATTAGATTTCCAAAATTGATCTGAAATGTATTTCCTACGCCTAGCAAATATTGGTAAAAGCAGTAGGCCTATGAATGTTATTTAAAAAAAAAACTCCAGTAGATTCGAATTCCATCGTGCCAAGACGTCGTCATTACCAATTACTCTCGTCCACCGATTTAATCCTTGAAGATGAATATTATTTTTTGCTCTCCCAAAAAAATATGCCCAAGGATCCGATCTCTCAAAGCGTTGAATAAATTACAATGGTTCCTGCTTCGTTTCTTTCGTTCATTTTGGATTGTCTACCATCACGTGCCATCACGTGTCTACCGACTTCATCAGATGAATCAGTGTTTCTTGACGCTACGTATGAAAGCATTCGAATACGGATGATCGTTTACTGGCCTAGAGATATTGAAACGTGAGACGTAAAACACGTGAAGCATGTTTTACCGTTGGTAAAAAGGTCAATGACCTCTCACAAGATCTGGTTTTGATATTTTGCTGATTCCTGATAGCTCTCATATATCAATGCGCGAATCCATTTGGGTTCGATAAACCTGACAGCTGATTTTGTATCCCATTACACTGCAGGGCCTGAAGCAAAGATTAAAAAGAACTGGTATTATATGCATTGGAAAAAAAATTATTAAGAAACACTGATAGCCAGGAGCACTATTCTGTACGGACCTACGCATGATAGTTTTTTGCTGATCCTTTACATTAATTATTTTTACCTGTGAAAAAAAAATCCATCCAGACAGTTTCATACGAAAGGATCCGAAGGTAGGGATAAACCAGCTACTATAAAATAGATCCTCACGAGGAGCACGAGCATCAGAAGACATTTTGAAGAGCCTCGTTTGTTCCAAGTATTTTGAAGAATTCTCAACCATGAAGATCTTCGTGGTTTACGCTTCTCTTTTCCTTGCCGTGGCCTTGGTAAGTATCCCAGGTCCTCATCCTGCCTCACTGGGTATATATTTGAGTCCTATTTTGAACTTGTCTTTTTCAAAGGCGGCTCCTGCCGAGAAGGAAGTCAAACCTGCCGTCGAGGAAGTCAAACCTGCAGAAACGAATGTTAAAGCAGAAGACAATGAAAAATATGAGAAGCAGCGTGCTGAAAATACGGCTGTCTGTCGCAAGGAGACTGGTGCCACTAAGGAACAGATTGACTTCCTGTTAAAGGAACCCAAATCAGAACAACCCCAGGTCGCCAAGTGCTACATCAACTGCATAGTCGGACGTAACAAGGAGGTGAGTAGTTAATGCAGGATAAATTTAAAAATAGTATTTCTCTTCTATGTGGTAAGAATTTTATAAAATTCCATCAACTTGTGTGTACACAGGGAAAAGATGGTGAGTTCAAGAAGGAAACCTTTGACATTTATTACTCCAAGGATGGTATCACCAAGGAACAAGCTGAGAAGTTCGCCAAGGAGTGCAGCGCACAGAGTGAGTACACAGAGTTTTTGGATGAACGAAAGCTACATCCGTTTCCCAAGTTTTCAAAAATTGACTGATTGTATTATTAATCCGTTTTCTGTATTTCTTAAACGCAGAAGTTGACGATCCTTGTGAGCAAGGTTACCAGTTATTTGTCTGCATGAATGAGAAGTCCAGCAAGTTCAAGAAATTAAGCGAGTAGACGAAGATCCAAAAAATATTCTGAAAGAAAGCAATATCAAAATTTATTCAAGTTTTTATCGGTTAATATACTTATATTATTTAAGGCGTCGATGCTCTACGTGTAAACGAACAGATTCATGTATAATAAATTATTTGGATCAGTTAATTCTGTAATATATTTACACCCAGTAATATTTCTTCCAAAACGCTTTCTCTGCGTGAGAGCATTTTGACTGTCGCACCAATTGCACGATAAAGCAACGTGAGAATTTAATAAAACAAAAAGATAAATGTACAGCACACTCCGTTACGCTAGTGTATGACGTATGGCGTGAACAGAAAGCTTACATAAAGCGTCGTAACACCCTGGCATTTTTGGAGACTGTCATGAAAAATTTGACCTCCATTCATCTCATATAAATGGATCTCACATTAGTGAACTGTACACCATATATTTATCCATAAGCGTGCTCGGGATTATTGAATAACAAGTTTCCATAATCAACGTTAATATTTTCACGGTTAAGCAGTAGCATTAATTAGCAGCTGTGTACACGGCGAAGCTCGATTACCCAGTAATGGCTCATTTACGGCTAAAATTATAGAAACGTTTGTGAAAAGCAATGCTCACGTCCAGCCACGATGGCATAAAACCTCAGGGTTACAAAGTTTCTTTTCAGTGGGTCGTTGGGTGAGACAGAAGGAGAAAGAGAGTTTATAGAATCGATTTGAGAAAGGAGAGAGCAAAGTTGCAATAAGGATCAGAGCAATGAAGTATTGCCTCTTGATGTCACTATGGATCATCCTGGCGAAAGTGTGATTTTCAAATATTTCGAAATCCTCGTGTCCCCTCGGGCAACTGGCAAATTTTTCATTTTCAGGCATTCGACCAAACCACGTGGACCGAAGTAAAGAAGTATTGCAAGCAGCAGTCAGCTGTTCCTCAAAGTACGTATATACATACGCGACTCAGTCTAAATATAACGCTATGAGGGTCACGAAAATTGCAGAGTTTTCCAACTACGAGAGGATATTCTCAAAGTCTGGATACTTTCCTGCGGATGAGGAGTTCCAGTGTTACTTGGCTTGCCTCGCCATAAGATCGGACCTGGTGAGGAACTGGACTCGATATTGGTGAAAGTTTGCCAAAGCGTTTTCCTACTTTGTCCTAGATGATCCTGGGAAACGAGTTGAGCATCGACTGGCGCAAACTCAAACCACTTTTCCCCAAGGGCAAAGCGTACGGGTGTCAGAAACGTGGTGAGTCATACAGGAATCAGCTGACTGATGAAAAACACGTTTTCATTCTTTTATCTTCCTTCGGTATTGTTATCGGATTCTTATTACGACAACGTCACTTTTACAGCAACCGATCAGGATCCCTGCAAGAAAGCGTATCAATATTTCAACTGTTTACGAAAGGGAACCAACGTGAGTGGATGCATTGATAATTACCAATTGTTATCCTGAAGCTAGATCAAATTACTTAGAGAAAAATGTCCAATTACTATTTTTTCAGGCGTTCCAAGAGATTGATTTCTTCTGATCTAACCTAGAATTCAAAGTTTATTAATTCGAGTGTCAAGATACATCGTCATTGTAAGCCATGAAAAGTCAATAGAAAATTGCTACCTGTTAAATAAATTAATCGTAATTTCCACCCGCAGCAAATTCACCTAATGTGGACAATAAATTTCGGGATTTCAGGAATTTCATTATAATGGCTATGATTAGATTGCCAGTCAGTGTCTAATGTTTGTGGGTACAATCCATCCAGGACATTAACTTTCTAAAAGAAAATTATCTGATCGTTTATCGTTGGGGGATTTAACTAAATTCAAAGAAAAAAAGATTGATAGTGGGTAATCAGCGTATAACATATTACCAAGCTACCGATCCTAACCTAGTAATTGATTAGCTACTATCACATCCCCTCACTTAAATTTTTCTTTTTTTTTTTTTGTGCCGGATTATTCTGAAAGTTTTCATTTGTCGATCAGTTCCTAATTATTGATATTTTCCATATATTTAACATATATAATATACAGTATATGTATCACGAGTTATATACATACAACGCATATGACGAATTCCTGAAAAAAAAAATGATTACATAATTACGTATGAATATGTAAATATATAGGTTATTCGGCAGGGCTGAAAGCCTCGATCGATCGTACAGGGAAGTAATCTCATATGAATTTCTTATTTCTAGCTTAGAACGTGAAAGTTGAAAGGTAGAATGAAACGATAGATTGAAATACCCACGAATATAATAATTACTGAAAAAAAAACCTGAAATCATTTGAGATAAACGAAAATGTATATCTATATTTAATAGGCAGAAATAACGAGAGAAGTTTGAAAGTCGCAAGTGCGAGAAAATTTCAAACTAGAAGAATATTAAAGAGGTCGACCCATGTGAACGAAGCTTAAGACTCCGTTCGAGAGACTGGCTCGAAACGAATGGTTTTTATAAAATAGTAAAAGACATTGAACGCTGTTAAAAAGATATTTAAAGCTTTCGAACGACTCAAAACTCTAAATGCTATATACCTAAGTGTCAGATGGTAAACGAATAGGTTCGGTGGTTCGCATATTTGCCAGCAAACGGACGATCGATCAAAGCTCCTAGACACTGCATTAACAAGACTCCAGGGTTCCCTTTCGTATTTGCCTGAAAAGTACGGCAGCTGATTAGCAAGTCAGTAAGTATCGATAAAATGTTCAAGGTTCTCGCAAACCTTGTAATCATCATGACAGTAATTCGATCGATTTGAGTTTCACTGCAGCGTGGATTAACGAGTAGCTGGTATCGCACTATTTTCCGTCATTAATCTAAGGAGAAATTATCGATCCAATCATTACTAATCCATTGATGTCAAACTATATTTTTAACCCCGTTCTACTTTCGTATTTGAAATTGACTAGCGTTAGGCCATATTCTTCCAACATAGAGCAATGCTTAAAATCCGTTAATCTTCAAAGCTCAAACATCTCATTGACTAATTACACAGTTAAATCGTATTTAAACGACAAACCATGCTGGTGGAGTCGAGCCGCAGTGGAACAAGGAAATTCTCGTATGGGAAAACATTACTGACACCGCGAAATAACTAATGATTACTGTTGAGATTTCAGTAGTTTCCAGTATTCATTTGTGAAGGTTAACCCGCGGTAATAAGTATGATATATGTATGATATATATGCTACGTACTGTGTAAACAATTAATTAATTATTTGACGAAACACAGAAAACGTTGAATAGCGAATAAGGAGGTACAAGGGACGACGTCGAGGTAAATAGGTAATTGTGACTGAAATTCGCATGAGGTCGGCAATCGCAATCGTTAATCGAACTCGACATTTACGAGACTGCATGATCGATCGTACGGTATGGTAGTAAAACTATACGCCTCGACTTTCCCATCTTCTAAACGCATAAACATTTTCCAGAGTATCCAAGACGCTTCCTTCCCTCGCACTTAAACGAGCATGAAAGCCCTCGAGGGATTCAGCCGCATTCTCATCGCCTTTATAGTTGCCGTTATGGTAAGCAACCAGACACGTCGCTTGTACCGATTCCTGCCTTTTCCTTTTATACTAGAAAGAGATTGATGGATTCAGGTGATCGTCAAGGCCGATATTAGGCGAGATTGTCGAAAGCAAAGCGGAGTATCATGGGGTGAGTACGTTTACCTTTCGATTCCACTCGAATATCTTAATGTTTCGCGCGTCTCGTGTTTAACCTCAAAAACGTAACGCGGTGACAGCCGCACTGAAGAAGCTCAAGGCGGGCGACTTCAATCAGGACGATCACAGTGTCAAGTGTTACCTCAAGTGTTTCATGGTAAAGAATGGCATTATGAGCGAGGACAATCGCGTCGATGTGGATAAGGCCTTAAGGCATTTACCAACAAAGCTACAGGAGCCTTCGCGAAGAACTCTCGCGCGCTGTAAGGACTCGTGTGAGTGTCCTGTCGCAGCTTTGTAACGTAAATTTGCTCTTTGGGAATTATATGGAGGAAATTGTTTATTGCAGCCGGCAAAGATTCTTGTGACAAAGCTTTTCAAATTGCCAAATGCTACTTCAAGTCGCAGCCCCAGGTAACGGAATTTTTTATTTATTTTTTTACTTATTTTCTAGCCATACCGTGAGACTAGACTTTCTTATACGATGACACTTGTCATTTGCAGATCCTCAAAAATGTCTCCTTCGTGTAAACGAGGCGAATGAATTGGACCGATGGATCGGTGTTTTATCTGTTGAAGTAAATTACGGAAAATCATAGTATTCGAATACTGTGCTAGGTGTCCCTGCTTGATCACGAATAAAGACAGTTGGTAGTATTGGAGACTTTTCTAATCAAAAATCCTCACAGGGACATTTTTACTCGACGGGTATGAAACGCGACTGGAATAAACCGCAAGAGGGAGGTACAATACAGGAAGCATACCTTTAGAAAAGTTTCGTGCCCACGTAGGGCAGGGCGGATGGCTCGAAAAAGCGAAGCAGAATACTTCGAAGACTACGAAGCTCGAGCGTGACTCCTGGACTCACAGTAGGAGGAGGAAGTGACTACGAGGTGTACGAGGCAGCTAGCTATCTTGTTTACGGCCATTTTAATGCCTCGGAACCTTTAGCTTCCCTACACTCAACATCTACCTTTCTTGCCTCCATAAACCTTGCCAATCTGTAATTCCATATCCATGTCCGTGTCACGTTCCTAATCCTTGGGTCCTGTGATCATTATGACTAAACACGTCTCACGTATCGTATATCTCTAGCTGCTCTAACAAATAACTCTAAAACATTTGCCTACGGGAATTTCCCTTTGGTATTGTTATTCCGATCCATGCATCTTTTTTTCCTATGCCCAGTATCAGCTATTAAAATTTCCAACAACCAGCGAGCGACGCTGTACAGTTTTTAAGGTTTTACCCTCAAAATTAGTATTCTCGCCGCGTGGGTACATAAATTCTGCACACAGTGTACATGAGATGTTTTCCTTCCTAATTCACGTATCAGCTGATTACGTAAATCTGACACTACGTATATCAATACGTCAAACCGAAGCCTGACTTAGGAACGTCAAAATATTGTCACTGCAGTAAAGTCTTGGAACCACAAGTTGCATAATGCTTTGTATATCCTTATGGACATTTAAAAAAAAGAAAAAGAATGACCAATACTTGCATTAATTTTGTTGTTTGAGAATCATCGTCGACTGGTTCTGCTTGTCAGTTGGTGTGTCCAGGCGTATATAAGGACTCGTTATTCCTGTCTTTGGTCAGTTAGTTTCTTACGAGACCGATGAGCAACATGAAGGTTTTTATTCTCCTGTCAATCCTTTGCGTTTCTGCAACATTAGTACGTTATCTTTTATATTTTTTCATGATTTGCCTAAAGCACTTCATACTCAAAAATCGTTTCATTTGTGACACAGGCAGACGACGCGACAGATAACAGGAATGCAGCTAAGCAAAAGTGTTATCAGTTTACTGGGTTGACAGTAGGTAAGTACTGTTTTCTTTAAATAATTTTTTTTCAATAACCTGTAAAAACTTACTGTGAGGAAAAATCATCTAACAAAGTATAGAGTCTATCTCGTAGATTAATTAGCTGTTCGTTCACTAATTACTAATTACTCGTAATTACAAAAATTTCTTCAGCGGACGTGGACGCTCTGAAAAAATCAACCTTGTCAGACGAAAAGAAACAGACAGTTCTGCGTTATATGGCTTGTTACTTGCAGGAACGTAACATGGTGAGTGATAACTCTTTTTAGACTTTTTTTTTCTTTCTCATTCTTTGTCTGTGGCTCAAAGGATACTAAGTTATATGTTCGTTAAGTCTGAACGTAGCAGCATTTCCAGTGCCTATTGTCATATAGGATCAGTCCTGAGCTAACTTCATGAACTACTCAAATTTCCAGCTGCGAAGTATCCAGCCTTTATTATTCTTTTTCGTCTAGGGATTACGTAAGAATTCCTTTCAGTAGTGCATCTTGGAAATTTTTTTTGATATCTTGTCATATAGATACCCCGTCACGTGGTACAGGCAATGGCAGACACAAAATTGTATTTTCATTTTTTTCCTTTTATAGCTCAAGCAAGAAGGCACCCGCATCGACACAGATCGGATTAGAAGTGGCATTTCACCCGAGTTGGTATCACAATTTCAGCCTCTTCTAGACAGCTGCTCCGCTATTAGTAAGTATTGTTTGTTTCTCCAACAGCCATTTAAAGATGGCTGCCGCCACTTCTCTCGTAATTCCAAAGCTCGAAATAACTCTACTGTATTAAAGTAATTTTCTGTCCGTCTCCGATAATACGTTTGAATTCGTTAAACTTTTTTTTTCACCAAACAATTAATAATATTCTCAAAAAATTAATGGCTACCCTGCACGAGTAAAATCACCTAATTTTCGTGCTATTTTCCACTTTATCTCCTGTTTATAACGATATATGAAATTTAAAAAAAAACAAGGAGATCCCGTATGATTTATCGTCTATACTAGAAACAGCCTTAACGCGAAATTCAGTCGAGTTAATTGTTTATATTTTTTAGATGGAAAAGACCCAGCCGATACTACCACTAAATTCGTAGCCTGTGCCACGTCTAATGGAGTGAACGTAAGTTAATTCACTAGAGACTTTCAAAAGCTCCTATAAAATTGTTTAAATAATTAATTAAAATTAATTTCCAGGATATCCATACCAAATTGAAAATCTTTTGATCCATCGCACCAACCGTTCTTTCAAAATGGGAAACAACGCTGACGTCATTAATTATATAATCAACTATAAAAAAAATAGAGGTTACAATAATTCAACGACCATCAATTATAAAAATACTTAGCATTTTAGCAAATAAACACGTATCATGTTTGAAATAAAAGCTATCATTTTTTTTCTAAATATATCCAGCTTCTGTTTTGTATTCTAACGTGGTAAAAAAAAGATCTGCGTCCCTGAAATTTTTACGTTGTCTAACCAGACGTTTGTAACGCATAACGCACGATTACCTAATAACGTATCACGTTGAAATACCATCTCGCTGCAATCTGTATACAAATAACCTGCTGGCTCTGACTGTATCAAGCATGTAGTTCAGATAATTCCGATGAAATCTGTCCGAAGCAGACGTGAGGATTCTTTTTGTCTGTATCTGAGTAGTAATTAACGCTTGCTATTGCTGGTATTGGTGAGACGATAAAAAAAATATGAAAACGATACCAGTGATCTTGACGGTCTCGATCATCGATCGATAAGAGGGGAAAAATCGATTGCAGTGTAGATAATGAGCATTACGTAAGAAAAATGAGGGTATATCGGGTAAATTGGAACAAAGGGAAGAGCCCGGCTAATTGTTTTAATCTTGGTACCGTGCAGGGGTTAAATTCCCCTAGGCACCTCCATCCTCCTCGCAACGAATAAATTACTTTATCATCGTTATATATAAATCAGCTCTCGCATTATAAGTTGAAGAAAAATGGTTAATTAGAAAAAGATGAAATTCGTAACGAGCACCATGTCTTTGCGGGAAAATTCAAAAATAGCCTGAATTATATACTTTGACTTCTCCGTGACTTTTGGTGTGTCTACTGTTACGATCGCTGGATTCGGAAAATGAAGCGATGTAAACTGAATTTTTAATAAGAGCCATGATTCGTTGGTTCCGTCTACCGAATATTTCTTCGAGGATCAAGAAATATTCGATTTGAAAGTGATTCCTCGGTAGGTAAATCTTTTGGTAGTTTCAGAAACTTTATGGGAATCAATTTCGTATACGTATACGACTCAACGCGCTCTACAACTCTGATGTTGTTCTCTTAGCCTCTTAACCTCCATTGTCCCGAATATGTGTCTTCTGACTCTGTTTTTGTAGCAGTAAAACTACGTGTGATTGGTCAATACGATTCCCTTACCTCAAAAGTATTAACGTATCGATTGGCAACTAACCCTTTTCCAATAATCAATATACCAAGTCGTACTCTATAATTTGAATATCCTATTTATATTTTCATTGTTCGGTATTAAGGAAATATTATACAGTGTTTAATATCGTTAGTGTGTTATCGTGATGATGCGTTATTTCTGGATTATACGATATTAAGTGATTATAGGAATAAAATTTGATTATTCGACTATGAATAATTACTATAAGACGTGGGACGTGACAGTATTATAGCTCTTCTGATTAGTACAGTCGCAGGAAAATCCTATAGTCGGCTATACCGGGTGTTTTCTTTTTGTGAAAACTACCACCTACGAGTAGAGGAGATGGAATTAATAAAAAGGAGCCTTTCTTACCTAATAAATCTTTGATCATCGGGGGAAAAATGACAGCTCCTCACGTATCTCTACTACCTGGTAAGTTGGCACTGGCATCGTTACGAATTTTAATTTACTAAAAAATTCAAGATCAGTTAATCCCTAAGAAAATCCAAAATGATAATCAAGAGAATTTTCTTAGCTATGGATATTCAAATTTTTTTAAGACCCTTTGAATCGCAAACTGTCCGGCAAGAAGCTTTGGCATTGAAAGGGCCTCTGCTACGAGTATCGCGAAATTCGAACTTGTTTTTCTTGGGTGACGGCCCCGACATGACCTAATTCCTTGACATCGTCTTCTGGACCATGGACCAATTTTGGTATCATGATGCCTCGATATGCCAAAACCAGACTCTCTCTTTCTCTCTTTCTCTCCCTCTTCGATCCTCACCAAGACAGTCTCTTGTATTACACCTCTGCAGCAAACGCGTCTACTCCTCCTCGTCCCCCTCAAGAAAATCTTCCTGACCGCCATTTTCGTATCCCTAATATTTGTATGCCATTCAAACTTTCTCGATACACAAAGATGGCCCATAAATATGAATATCTAGAAGGTATACAGAGATTGAAAATACCGTCAGTCGATAAAGAAGGAATCATCGTGACTTAGAGGTACGTCCGTTCAGAAATTTGTTGGCGTACATGACATATCCAGGAGGTTAGGTATATGCGACGCTACAAGGGACGTCGTGATAGCGCGGGACGTCTGGCAGGTTTCCAACGACGTGTTCAACCTTTTTGCACGGAGTTGCACGGTGACAATTTATTTGCAAGGGCGCGCGCGTAGTTGTGCGACCGTCCAGATCTGTTTGGATGCACGTAGGTAACGACCAAGGGAAGGTATAGGCGAACGACAGCGATGAAAACCTGGAGGTCGAATAATTCATCCACCATTGGTCCATTACAGGTTGGTACGTCGATCGGACCTGATGCAGCTATTTCAATTGCATTAATGGTGGAGAGAGAAGTATTTATAATAGACCAGAGGCCTACTGGGCATTGGATCAGAATCCCATAAACTCTTAGAAAATTAATTGGATCCCATGAGCACGTGACAATCGAGATCTCGAAAAGCGGTGACAAAATTTCTAAGAAACAAAGCGAGAGGAGAGATTTCTGATGCGTGTTAACAATAACATGGATCTTGTGCAAAGGGAAAAATAGCAGAACAAAGAGACCAAGGCATTGGGGCGTGAGTGGATCGATGAATACGCGGCTGAAATATAGAGCGACAGATTTTCGTTTCGACGCTTAAAGTTGGCGACCATCGAAACACATTCATTGTAATGGACACAATCGGATTCGTGTACTGTGACGATATTGTAGGAGTCGGCTCTAGTCATTGGTCGATTCATGAAAACTACCTGTTCATTAATGTCATTTCTTAGCTGTGTAATAGTGACCATAATAATAATATCTAAGGAAAGGTATATTCTTCAGCTGGGTCAGAGGCTTCTTTGAAGGCAATGTCCATGGTGTCTTATCGATTTCCAATGAAGCTCTTTTGGATCGTCAAGAAGAATTCCGTACTGACAACCTATTAGAATCGTGCCTTTTTCAGGTAACTAACCTTACCCCGGTGCATCCCTTTCATCGGAGTGATAATTAACGGGCGTCATTTTTCCCAGGTTAATTTAAACTTTATTAATAAAGTCAGCTAAAGATAAAAATCCTTCTCTCTCCTCCCCTACTACTCCTCCTCCTCCTCCGTCCTACCAGATGTAATCTAAATGTTAAACCGTCGGCGCGTGCGACTGCTTTCGAAATTTACTCGTAAAAGCCTCGGATATTTACAACACATCAGAAAATCTCTTTTCGATCTCTGCTTCTTGTGCTGTACCTTGCGGAAGATACTTGGTCAATAGAATTGCGAGTGGAGCAACTTCCGGTATGAAGAACCATCTTCTGTTGGCTTTTGAAATTAGTACAGGATGAATGCCTGATAAAAGGAGTCCGGGTCTTTCAACTTTGACTTGATGAGTAAACTAGATAACAACCAGAACTGTAAAGGTGGATGTTAACCTAGAGAATGTCGCGCGATAAGCTTACGACGACTTTGGAACGACTGAAAGATTCATCAGGTACTACTGTAAGATCAGATTTGATTTTAGAACATTTTTCTATGGTTCATATTATTCTCTTTTCAGGATCTGGTACAGTCTGACCAGAAACTGCGTATCATGACCATCATCGTCCAAGATTGGGATTGGCTATTGACTTGATCAAAGGTGAGTAGATTTTTATGACTTTTGACATCAGTCTAGGTCAGGAGGTTAAGGACTCAAAATGAACGACAGAATATCCTAACCTCCAAGGTCCAATGTTAACCAATAGAGTATAAGCTGCACTGCATCCTGGTACTTCCTTAACAGGGGTCTGCCGAAGTACGCAATCCTTGTAGGAGTTCACTTGAGGTTGTTTCTTGGCTTGGAAACTGGTCACGTGCTCCCAGGACGCGATGCCCTCCCCCAGGAGTACCATCCACTGGTCACGCACGCGTAGACGCAACGACGCCTTCTGCAATCGTAAATTTTCCCAAGACTTCCAACTTGTTCCTCCCACTTCCGGGTAGAAGGTTTTCGGGCCGATCGGCTAGTCGCCACTTTGCTGAATTTACGAGTTGACCAGTAGATCCCACCAGGTTGCTCGTTGTCTTCCATGGATGGTAAATGGTCTATGTACTCCAGTACCAGTTTACTATGTAGAATGTTCACAGCTTGAACACAGGAACTCCTAGGTCCCAGGATCAGGATGATCCCGATGATTACCATACAAGGAGGATGGACCCCACTGAAAAAGAGAAGACCAATAACGATTACTAATCTGCTTGACAGCTGGTCCTAGATACCTCAGAAAATGAGCTATTAGCAGATTAAAAACTACTGGATTATTTATTCGGTACCAACCATTAACGTTCAATGTTTTTTTTCTAGGTTGGTCACTGCCATTACTGCTCAGTGGGACTTCACTGATGCGACTTCACTGCCAACTACACTAATAACCATTACCGTTCCCTTTTCTCTCTGCATCACATTTAAACAGCAGCTTAGACCCATGGACCAGTAAGATCTGATCTTTTCTCGAGGAAAACTCCAAGAATAGCAGCAACGCCAAGAAATTACCGCGGACACTCTAGGGATTGGGCTGATTGCGGGGCTTGTGATGCCCCTAGGGCGCACAGCCCAAATCAACCTCTTGAAACTCTTGAAACCTCCGACCCTTGACACTTCCATCCCTTCAGCTACCACCTAGTCCCCGACGCGACGTGCACTCATGAAATATTTATTGGGATGGCCGCAACGAGATTATCGATATCTCCGTAGCTCATTCTTCTTCTTTTTCTTGCTCCTCTACTCTTTTTTCTTTTCACTTTATCAACGCTATCTCTCGTTCTATTTCCTTCTGCCGGCCACCAAATTAGGACAATGGATCCTGGTCATACTTTTCACTCTGACTGTACCACTCTACCATTACACTGTATATCTCAACCATACCTCCTGATTAGAGCTGGCCACGTGGTATCAGTATTCACGGTATCAATGAATTAAAAAAAAATTTAATCCACTACCCATACTCGATTTATAAAACTTTCCTTACGGACTGTACAAACGTGTTTGATAAATATAACTGCGGTTCCATCCCAAAAGGAAGAATGATAACAGCATGGGGGTGGCTGGTGAGCAGAGAGATTCTTAAAAAATAACAAAAAGACGTAGAGACCCTTAACGACCAGCCAAAGACGTGAAGGCGGTGAAGACATGGAGACGGTAACAGCTCAGCATTTGTTTTCGTCAGACGTATCTTACGTTTCTTTGATATAAAAAAATTCTCCCTTTTGGGGAAACTCGAAATTCGACAAGTCGACGGTTCCTCGAGATTTTTCAAATTTTCTTAGCTTTCTGACATTTTCGAAAATTCAACAAATTTTATTCCCACTCCTCTACTGCCCTAGAACTTCAACATGTGTGACCACTGCTCGTAAGTTCTTGTCATCCCTCTATATCTTTTGGTCCTGTACAAGGGTTCATTTCGAAATTTATTATCGATACTATGAATATCCCTGTGTCCCATTTATCCGTGTGCAACAGAGCGAGACACGAGTGTGTTTAAAATACTGAAAGTAAATTTCGAAACGTACCTCAAGCAATGAGGTATTAACTGTCTGACATTTTGAAAATTATTTTAGAAAGGTCACCAACCAGAAAGGATATTCCGGAGAGGTCACGTGCAGATGCGAACAGTAGGTAGATCTGAAAAAAGATTGAGGAATTTTATTATATGCGAATTTTCATTACAGCGGAGAAAAGAAGGAGGATGATAGGGAAAAGATGAAGGACAAGGAAAAGGACTTACCTGGATGCTGTAGCAAAAAGTATGAATTTCCAAATTCTGCATTTTTATTGGTTAAAAATATTATCTCGCACCTGTATGGCCGCCATGGCGAAAATTATTGCGAATCACGAGTACACGCATGAACGAATGTGCAGAGAGAAAAAAGATGGCGGGTGTTGCGGTTCTAAATGCTGTGCTGGTACTAAGGAGGAACGTGGGGGATGCTGCTCCGGCGGTTCGCTAGCTGATAACAAGAAAAGTTGCTGTCCCGCCGGGAAGTGATAGTGCGTAAATTGGTCACATACGAATATGATCGATTAGAATAATAACGCGGATATTAATTTACCACTGGCGGCCATATAGATTTATTTGAGTTATATATATATTGCGTATATGTATTTATATATATATATATCACTCTCTCTCTGTCACTCCAACAAATTTTATTAACCGTTAATCTCTGCTTCTCTCAACTGAATTTATCTGTAGAGCCAAGGAAGCTGCAGGAGGATGCTGTCTCTCGGGATGCTGCAAGGATCCGAAAGACGTCAAGGAGAAGAAGAAGGACGTACCAGCAGCTACGAGCTGTGCCAAAGACATAAAGAAGGACCAGGGCGGTGGATGCTGTGGAGGAAAAAAATAAAAAGGACGTTAGTGTAGTTATCTTGATATCGTCGATTATACAAGAAAGGTCCTTCCGGATGCTGTTAATAAATTATCTGCAGATGCACGTCTGACTTTAATAAAACCATACAGACTTCCACGCTGAATCTTACCTATTTTATTAGTTTACAAAACTATGGTGTTCAAGTATAGAGAATTAAATGTAAAAATGTATTTAAAAAACAAGAAATTGGTAAATAAAAAATTTGAAATTTCATATTGATTTATGCTTTTTTTTATAATTTTATTATAAATTGCAGAATTTCACTGTTCACGTCGATGTTTTTTGAATTGTATTTGATCGAATGTCAAAATAATTTTTTTCGATGTAGCGTAGGAAATTCCATTGAAGCAATCATGTATGAAAATTGAAAGTTGTTCACGTAGAACTCCTGAGCAATTCCCAATCCACTCCTAGTTTACTGAGTTTGGAGAAATTCTGAAATACAAATGAAAATTTGTGCTTAGGGCATTTCAGAATAGAAAATCGCCTAAGATGCCTGGTTTCCCTAAGGAAGAGTATATCCGGGTGTACACCCTGTTACTTCACCATTTCGCGAAATACCCCCAAAACTTACTTAGCCCTAGGAACTTTTGGAATCTTGCTACGATACGAGGTTATCGACACGTGCCTGTTTCCGAAAACCACCCGGAAGATTAATATAGAAAGTGGGAACTTAATTTAGGGGTTGCGATAAGCAGAAAACTTATCCAGTAAAGATTTGGCATGTTTGTAAATCTAGGTAAGGGTAGCTACTCTGCTAAATGGTTATAGTCAGGAGCAAGGGATGCTGCGGAAACAGATGCTGGTACCAGGAATTGATAAACCATTGTACAAGAAGCCCTAAAATTTCTACAAAAAGTTACAGATTTGTGACACTCAAATTTAACAAGGTTAAAGCAGAACTGTGCTTGGGTTTCGGGGTAATGAAACCGGAAGCTACCAGGTTGAAATTTGAGACCGGAACAGGAACTATTATCTAGGATAAGAGCTGTGGGATCAGCGAAGACAGTTGGAAACATTCTGGTAATTTTATCAGGATTTTTCAGGGGAGACTAAATTAAATTTTGAAGATTTTTGAAGATTGAAGTAAAAAAGGAGTGAAAGTGGAGCTTATACCATTTTTAGGGGGGTTCAGGGTAATTCAGTGGGTACGTAATGAGGGGAATATATATGGTCCAAAGAAGGGGTAGTTTCCAGTTACCGCATTAAAACTGATTGGCACGTGACGGGGGATGAAGAGCAAATGGGTAAAGTAAATGGGGAGTGCAGGGAGTCACGATAGGGTGAGGGGATGTACGTAGGAGGAAGTGAGATAAAAGAAAGCGGAAGTCGTGAATCAAAGCGGAATCTGACGACGCACATGGGGATTTTGAAGTTCTCTCGTTACTTCCGCTTTCCGCAGGTTTCCGGCTCTTGGTGTACTTTTGGGAGTTTCAAATTCCCCGAAACGTCAGTCGACCCCTTGACGAGTAGAGATGCTCCGAGGTACCAAGAGAAAGTTTTCTTTGGATTCTTCGGTAACTTGATCAGACGATGCGATCGCGTTTGTTTTCTCAAAAAGATTCCATTGAATGAGAGTTCGGGCTATCCTGAAGGAAATCAGATTAGCTGGTGCATCTTCGAGTAAAGTAACTTGGGCGGTCACGACTTCGATAATAGAAAATTAAATAACTCAATTTTTAGAAAATACAGCTTTGCCAGTCTTGAAATATTTATCCCGAATTGTCAACGCCGAATGCTCTTATCGATGCAATTTTTAATCAGGAATTCTCTAGGGAATTGAGTAATATTCCTTTCTAGACAAAACTTGTTCATTCCTTTGGTAAAGTTATTTTCGTAGCATGGATTCAGTACTGTAGTACAGCACGGAACAACAGAGTATTACAAGGGACAGAAAACTACAGAAAAGCCTAATCTATACGCTTGTCAATTAAGATTAGCAAAAGCAGCACCTTTGAGCCTGATCGATCAAACATACAAAATTATCTCCTAAAGAAACCCTTTCTTAAGGCATAGGCCGTTATTAGCGCAATTCGATGCAAACTAAAAACGTAGAACGAAAGAGTGAGGTTATATATGTCAAGTTTGGAATCCATTGAAATTCGTTCTCGAATAAAACCATCGAGTCGCCCAGTTAGTGAGGGTTTCAATCAATTTCTATCGAAATCCTCGCGAGAAGCAATCCATTCTGGAAAAAGTAATTATTCCCACGCTACCCCAGCGATTTACTCAGAAACCATTAAAAGCCACATTTTCATATAAAACTGTGCAGTATCCCCAAAGCATCCTGGGATATGCAAACCAGAATGGGACGATACGGCGCAGTCACATTTTCTAATAGCCACACTATAATTAATCCTAGACATCATTACGATGTATCACAAATAAAGCATAGACCCCATAAACTGATAAGAGTAACGTCCCTAGGTTTTTCATTGTGGATTAAGTTTAAAATTATGTCAATGGTACGACATTATCCTCGGTGGGTCCAGATTGGGATGCTGAGGTACAACGTGCAGACTCGCCAAGATACCTGAAAGCCAAGAGGGGGTTAACGATACTCCCGAGGGTTAATAATCGAAACCGGAAATGAGATGGCTCAAAGTGATGTAGCCGCAGTAAAACGTCGGCAAGGCGTGGAAATGCGATATCGCTCTTGCAAAGGCATAAAGCCGGTTGCGCCGTCTGCCATTAAAGCCCATTTAAAAAGTGGCAGTACTTAGAAATTAATACACACCGGGAGCTTTTACGCTTGCAGTAAACTTTCGAATAAGCTGAACTGCCACGTAAAGGATAATGGGAGAGGTATAAAAGTGTCATCGTAAAGCAGGAACTCCAAGTTGATCGTGGGAAAAGCTCAGAACGTACTGCCTGGCCGTCTCCGCCGGTTGCCTTGATCGCCCAGGAACAGAGAGACCTCCCAATCTCTTATCTAGCTTAATCAAAAGCTTCGATATCGTTCCCCTTGAAATATCCTAAAATTCAAAAGTCGAATCAAGCTTCGCCAGGTCAATGGGTACTTCGTCTTGTTACCGTTGGAAGGACTTAACCAAGTGTCACTTACGATATCGCAGAAGTACAGTTGCATCGTGTAAGCTGGACTCTTAAAGTGCTGGAACTGATCGCAGTGGAGTAAAGTCTTAATGGTTTAGTGACAATGACGGCGACCGGGATCCTCGTGACGAGTATGACGAGCATGCACCAAGAGTCTAGCTTGCTAGTCAGGCACTTGCAAGCGGGAATCTCTAGCCCCAGGGCGATAAGGGCAGAAGTGCTTTGGCAAGTGGGCAACTGCGCATGCGCGAGGTTCGAGCTTTCAGGCCACGCGGCCAGTCTCTCACAACCCGCCAAACTCCCGCTACTCCACTCCGGGAAAAGCTTCTACGTGACCAACCAGGGAACCTTACCTGGCTGTTACTAGCACGGTCGCAAGCCTTTAATGGCGGTACGATAATTTCATATCCCGCGAATCGTCGCGTTTCCATAGCGGTTGAACCGGCGAGAGGGAAAGTAAAGTTAAAAAGTTTCTAATAAAATTCACTCGAGCGTTTCCCGCCGATTCGAGCTTTCACGTTGCTTCGGAGGAAACTTTCTAAAGCGACGTCCCTCCTGTGGAGTTCGGCAACTGAGTGTCCTGAAGAAAAGCTGTGTGGGAGTCCGCGGTGAAGGTGTCTTATTGGTGGTTGCTGAAAGAGAAAAAAAAGAAAAATCAAATTGCGGAGAGAAATCAGCCATGGGTGAAGTCTCGAGAGATCATGAGGAAGAGATTGAAGTTAATGTAAAATGTTTTTTTATACTCTGTTTACCCGCGTAATCCAGACAGAGGACGAGGTATAGGGAAAGTGCTGATAAGAGAAAGAGGCGGATTTAAGTGAAAGGGATTATCCTTCCGCGTCTCATACTTTTCATATGGAAATTGAAGGAAGATGCTGCGCGATCGTGAAGCTTGGAACTCTGTTAACCAGGAGAGAATGCTCTGTGAAATATCTTACTTGGTCGGGGGTTGGTTTCATCTCTCTCTCAGGGGATGAAGTTATCCTATCGAATGGCTGGTTAATTCCATGCGATTATGAAGATACTTCAGAGTCCTCGTTCTCCGTATTGCAAGCGATATACGTGCGACGATTTACGGCAGAGACAATTGTCGAGTTACTGTGATTGGGATCGGGCTCGTTAAGATTGGCTGAAACGTAAAAGACTGTCTTAAGTTTTTCATGGTAAAGTTCAAGGTCGTTGCCAAAAAGAATAATAGAAAAAGACAGATAGAGTGTACCAGTATTTTCTGGCTCCTTACCAGTTCCTCCCGAACCACAGAACCAAGAGGAGTTCTGCCTTAAGAGAATATCCAGGGCTGGTGAATCTTGCGAATAACATTGGCTTTCTTGGTCCAGCGAAAAATCTTTTAAAAAAACAGCACAAAAGACATCCGCGGGATAACACTAGCGGCAGTGTTTTTTTTGTATCTCGAATCCCCCTGGACGACCCAATCCAATTAGGAGGTGACGTCAATCGTTTCTTCTTCGCGAAAAGTTGCTAGTGCGGAACTTTCTGTAGAAGAAAAAAAAGAAGAATTAATAAAAGACACAGTAAAGGGCAAGTGAACGTAGGTAGTACTATAGAGAATTATCAAAAAAAAATGTGAAGATTCATCCCACTGAGGTGACAGTGGAGCAAGGGAGGACGTGGAACGGCGAACCGTGGCACCGGAAGTTTCACGGGCAAGAAGAAGAAGAAGAAGAAGAAGAAAAAGAAAGAAAAGCAATTGGCACAGCGCGAGTTACGCAAGCAAAGAAAAGAAGAAAATCGTGGAAGAAATTTTGAAGTAATTGTAACCCCGTACGAACGTAGCGGCCGATTGAGGCTGTAGGGGTGCAACTGTCAGGGTTACTAATAAGGGTGGTTGTAGGGGACACTCGGTAGAGGTCAAGGGCGGCGCGCGAATAATCAAAGCCGCAAGAACATTCGAAGATAAGAAAGAGTCTTGCTGAGGTCGCAGGATCTCCCAGGATCTTTGGTCTGTTTCGGGAGTTAATCTCACCGTCCCGTTTTCGTTTAGACCGTTATCGTTCCTTTCGTCCTTATCAATTTGGGGAAAATACGCTGATACGTAGCCTTACGTCTGTGAAGTATAAATTAGGGGTTGCACAAGAAGGACCTAGCCTTCTGCGCGTCCAGCGTGAATCATTGGAGCGCGGCCAGTGCGCTTAGTGTGAATAGATCTAGTTTGAAATAATCGCGTTTACTCGAGCCCTTTTAACCTCTAGTTGTGTCTAGTCGTGCGTGTCTCGTTGATCCAAAGGAAAACCATCTTATCGAAGACTTCCTTGGGTACGTCCATTCGAATCTGCTCAGCTGTCTTCCAGCAGCCTCCTCGCAGCCACTGCAGCTGAGGTCAGCCAAACTATACGTCTTCTGGAACTGGCTGTTTCATCCCGTCGAAGCACCCATAGTGCTTGGAGCATAATTGACTGTGGACTCAGTCTCTACTTGTGATCTGGCTTTTCAACTCCTTACCTGAAATAGGTAAGTCCTTTGTATAAGATATCTAGTTTGAAAGGACTCACAAATATGTTGAAGGTGGTACCTTCGAAAAGCTGATCACTCAGACTGGGTGAGTGATCGAAATAAGTGTAGATTATTCATGGAAAAAGTTATTCTTCAGTCGGGTACCAGGACTATGAACTTCTTTTTTATCGTGCCGTAGGACTGTGTTACGATACAGGACCGTAACTGTCTTTGTAAACTCTTGAATTTTCGTATCCCAGGAAGCAGTAGAAACGGACGTGCGCCATTTGTATCGTTAAACTTGGATGTCTTTGTTTTGACCCCTTGGCCAGTGAATTTTAAATTAAACTTACAATATTAAAGATCCCAAGACTGTCTGCCCATCTATAACTAAAATAAAAAACATTCATTACTATATAGATAAATTACATGAACGATAAGTGTAGTGTTGAACAAAAGATTACACGGTAAAAGAACCACTACTAAATATCGTCAGTTTAAATTGAATGGGACTAGCCTTAGCTCCATTCAGGCAGGACATAAACAGAAATCCCTAGTCCTCTCGTGCAGCAACAAAATCCCGCAGTAAACGCCGAAAGGCACGAACGGAAGGAGCTTCGCGTATTCTTTCAGGCAAGACGTTCCAGAAGATAATACTTGACACTGAAAGAATGCCTGTAAAATTCAGTTCGATTTAACGGGATAGGGATATCAGTGTATGCCCTGGGTGTGGTGTGACAAGTGCTAGGAGTCGCTAATTGTGTGTATGTGTGAGAGAGAGGGGGGGGAGAAGAGCAGAGAAGAATAGGGGAAACGAAGGGAAAAAGATAATTATTTCGGAAGGTGAAAAAAGTAGGAACAGAACCGTGAGGCTTCTGCGAAAGCACGTCGAGTACTCGAGGGCCGAACGAAATTAAAAATTAAATGTCCAATCAAACCTCGGCAAAGTGCTTCTTCCAACATTGTTCCTACGCAAAATTTGTCGCTGGGCGGTTGGCCAGCCTTTTTAACACGCGCCATGGAATTAGCCGTGATTCTCATTGTCTCCGAGCATTTTGTCTGTTTTGTAGTTATATTGTCAAGAGGGATGTCTTCTTTAAGATCCTGCTTTTCACCCTTAGGCCTTTTCCAGCCATACGTCCGTCCATCCCCCTGTAGCTCCTCACTCAATCACTCCACCGCCGTAACCAGTCTCAATGCAGAGTTCTCATTTTGGTTTCTTTTTGCCTTCGAAATTTTCGTTCCATCTTGATTCTCCAACACGCTGCCTAGTGTCCCAAGAGAGACGTCGCCCTGTTTTCGTAAACCATTGGAAAAGGTAAAAGCGTTAAGAATCAGGAGAAAAAAGATAGAGAAAAAAAATACACGAATCTAATTTCTCATGCAAATTGTGGCTTGTGCAGAGAAATAAAGAGACTTTACCATCCACATTCTTTTTGTTCATTCCACGGTTTTGTCGGCCTGACGTGTCTAGACGCCCTATTGTACGACCAAAAAGTCAAAGCGTAGCCTGCAAATGAACAACGCCCCAGGCTGATTGTTGTTTTTTTCCCCGAGTAACTAATTTCGACCGAGCCGACTCGACTCTTCTCCTTATTGCGTTAATCGCATCACGTAGTGATTCTCGCACCCTTTATACAGGCAGCGCTAGAAGAATAAAATTAAAATTAATGAAGAAAAAAATGAAATTAACGTGACGAAATAAAATGTCTAAAAATAGTAACCGATCGGCCGAACTGAACAGCACCTTGGTTTTCGTTATCTGACAAGTAGAAAGAATTACATGGTCATCAGCGAGAAAATGCCGGATACCGAAGCAACGATGAAGATAAAGAGGAAAAGATGTTCAGAAATGGTGAGGTCCGTTTCCAGCATCTCACAGCTAGTTAGAACGCATTAGTCTTGATCCTGGTGGAGTGTCGTACTTTTTACACCGAACGACCCTCTTGCGTGAGAGGCGAGAATCCCGGCTATTTTCACAGACGCGATAATTAATAGTTCGACACTTTGTATGCGTGGCTATCGCGTGAAAATTTGTTCGCGAAAAACAGCACGATGATTAATACAGCCTCGTGATGCCGGGACGTTGTAATCGGTGCGTCTAATGGACTCCCGTGTTTTCGAGAGAAAACTTCAAAGTTGGCAGCTCCATGACGTTTACTAGTAGTTTCACAGTGGGCTCTGACAGGGAAACATACAAATGATCAAGATGGCAAGGATCGAGTCAAGGGAGTAACAGAGTGCTTTAACCTTTAGGTCAATTCTTTTGGTCAATGTTTCTCTTGGTCCAAGATCATTAGTCGATGTCAGGAGTCTGTCTTGCGTCCATGATCCCCCTGTATCTTTTCACATAATTCCATCATTCACCCACCTTGCATAACTATGTCAAATCTTTGCCATGCGTGGACAAAGACGTGATATCAGTTATCAAAAATATAATGCATTGTCGAGATTGAATTTGTTGGTTAGTAATTTATTCCGATATATCTCGCAATATAGTTCCAGGTCACGAAAAAGAGAGAACGAAATTTTACGAAAGGAGGTTATGTTCTACTTATCTTGGAACGTTCTCAAACTCATTTGACAATCCGTGGAAGCTTTTTACTTTCCCTGTCTCTTTTTGTAATCCTGAACGGAGTAGCCGGTTGAGTGATTCGCCGCCAGATGGCAGTCATATTGCCGCTATCTTCACGAAGTATTATTTCACGTGCGACAGCCGATTCTTCCCTTCCGCATGGAATTCCCTCTTGCGTTCTCTCTGCTGAGAATCTTCCTGAATATTTGTGGATACGAACCCGTTCTGGAAATCCTCTCGCTCCAGTGAAAAGGTTAGGAAGTGAAGTGTAACAGAGAAAAGTATAAGCCAAGTGTTCGATAGGCTAAGTCAGCTGTCAGAGGATTCTACAGAGCGGCAGGAAATCTTTGGAGGAGACAGTTGCATCATATTTCTTATTCTACAGGATATCAGCTAAGTAAGAAATCGGTAAGATTGAATTCGATAGAAAAAAAGGCTAAGCGTCAATCACGATATCATCGCCTAGACTGAGAATTCCCTTTTAGTTTAAATTCTCACGCGAAACCATACCGTCGTGACTGCCGGCAGCGTGATTCTCCGAACGATATGCGTATCCAAAGACTACTTAATCTGGCAGCAGTAATATCTCTCATTGATTTTCGAAAACGGCGACAGGTGAACGTCTGGGGAAGTTAAATCAATTGGCAAGAACCAGCTTTAATACCCTAACGAAATCCAACCCCCCAAAATGTGGAGTAGCGTCGCGTATGTAACGCGCAAGAGGTAGTTTTAGATTAGTTCCCAAACTATGCCGGAGATTAATGTCAGCCGGTTCGAGGGTGGACGATGTCGACGACGGCGTTTAATTCGCGTCTCTGAATATACATATATGCGCTGACGCAGCAACGGGGGAAGCTGCACGTACATACATACGTATATACGATTCCATAGGTACAATTCCGAACGAATGACTCTGGCAATGAATGACGCGGATCTTTCTGTCTGCTGTTTGCTGATTCAGTACGACATCGTGACTCTGACGGGACAATCAAAATGGCGGGAGGAGGACGCGTGCAATTTCGTGCAATCTTTCAATCGGCCTATTGAACGTGCTTCAGCCAGACAGCCAGCGGAATCAGGGAGAGCCAGACTCGTAAATTCGGGATATGAGGAACGTTCGAACGTTTAACGGTTAAGTGCTGGTTATCGTTTGTTCTTGCGGGCTGTCGTGCGCAACTCGGATTTATGTTCTCGACGGCGTTAACGTCTCGAAATCGTAACGCCCTTCCCTATGGTATCTCCGTTGAGTTCTCAGCCTCAGCACACGTTTTGTCTTCGAATCCTTTAGGCGGCTTAATCTTTGACAGCAATCTTAATGGCCCAGGCACCCGCACGAAGTGACGCTAACTTCACGTCGCTGTCGTGTGGAAACTTATCCTCGCCTCGTATACGTCAGGATTATTAAATAGCGCTATCGGGAGAAACCTCACTGAGAAATTACTGGCGGATGGGAATCGCGGATCGTCCAGGAGCAACTTCAGCGTGTGTCAGGGTCGCTCGTAACATCCTGTATACTGGTCCCACGTACATGCCAGAGGTTGAGTTTTAATATCTTTCCTCCTGTAATCTTCTGGCGTAAAAATATTTAATGTGGCAATAATCTTGTCACACGTGCCACGCTGTATTGGTAAATTCTAGAATTTTAGTAATTTTTACCTTTTTTGTCTGTCTTCATCATTTTAACTTTATCTAATTTTAGTTTCCTGATATTACTGGACAGCAGCAATACGTTGCTACCAGCTACGACTGCGACCACTGCCAAGTGAATAAAAACACAAGGCTGCAGATATCTGCTGCTTTTTTTTCTTCTATTCAGAACGACATCTACCGAATGAAAGTAGCACTAAGAATTTGAAAAGACAGTATTGACTATATTTTAGAAAATTTTCTCATGGAATTTGGCATCCTGACTCGCATTCGATCAGGGACTTTATCTATTGGGAAATGGTGTGATATTTGAAGCTGCATCCTTACTAGGTTCTCGCTTGGGGATTGGAGTAACCCCTGCGTGCGTCAGATCGCCTTCCGATATTTACAACCCCTAGTGGCAGCCTCCAGTAGCTCGATGCGGCCGTGGATTTTACCAAGGGTAGTTGTGCCACCTCCAGACGTCTGCTCACCACTCTTTCCTTTGGTTTACGATCGACCCACCTCGTTCTTACAGGGCAATTCGTGAAAACAGAAACCCCAGGACCCACTTTCTCATCCGGACTGATTCCGACCGACCTGGACAGTGGGTCAGTCGTCCACAGAGTTCAGCCGTGCCAAGGGGAGCATCGCTGCACCAGACATCCACTAGCTCCGAAGGAGTGTAATATTTTTGGAAAACTTGCTGATTCCTCCACTCGCCACTTGCAGATTCGTGGCAGGCCAATCGATACGTCCCTGGCGCACGATACGCATCTATGTGCATGCGTTACATATGTAAATACGACTGGGTGTGTGCTAGGTTACTTCTGGGTAGGGCAACTTCCCATTCTCGGTATGCATTCGAACCATCCCACGGGATAGGATCTGCCTACGCACGGCCTGAATAATAAAAATAGCGGATGCGGTCCTTGAAACTTCCGCCAATAATGCCACAACAGCATGCACCGGTTAAGATTCTATTATTATCGTTTATCAGAATCGATCGATGGACCCGGAGTCATCCTGGTTATTTCAGTAAATTCGAATACTTTGTTAAACATAAAAGAAATTGACAGATTGACGGAATACATTGGTCCATATACTCAATAGACATCCGTAGCACTGCTATGTAGCAAATGTAGTAGTAGATTTAAATATACATTATATAAATTTCTATAAACGGTTTCGCTACTCGTTCTTAATTGACCGTCGTCGCAGTGGAGCCGCTGAGCATATTACGAAGGTTTATTTAATGATCACAGTAAACAACGACGTTCGGTCTGCCGTCGTAAACTAATTGCAAACCCTAAGGGGTGACCCTCTTCGACTTAGCTCTCGTCGACGCTGTCATGCATCACGGGGTCTTATTGCTTGGTAAGAATTTTTCAGAGTCAAATCTAATCTCGTGAATGAGTTTGCTTTCTGGCCTGCAGTTGAGGATTGAAACTGATTCGAATTGGGGTTGCGCAACGCCCTGGAAAATCCAGCTGAGCCAGCGCAGTGTCCAGAGTTGCCGTTGGCGTCGCCTCTGTCGGCCGTTACTTTATTTCCAGCGCAATCTCTTAATCTCCGTGTCTCTTCCGAGTGGTTGGTCCGATTAGAAGTGGCCGACGCTGCTCCCGAACGAAGTCATAGATCCAGAGGACGAGGGGCAACGTAAAGGGTTGAAACGGTCGATAAAGGGTAGAGAGACGACCGTGGACATTCTTAATTGCGAACGCCAAACCCTAATTCTCAGAGGGTAGCTTAAACTTATTTTTTTCTTTCTTTTTTTAAGGAGAACGAAGGCCAACGTCAGAGTCCGAAACTTTGGCAGCATCTATCCCGCGGGAAGTTAACGTCGCGACGACCGGAGGAGAGGTCACTGACGATTAATTATTTCTAAAGTGAATGAGCCACGAGGGTAGCATCTGTTCTGGCACGAGGTCATCCCTTAATGCTACTCCGCTCGGGAGGGCCGATCCTCAACGAGATTTCGAGCCGCGAACGACCTAACTGATGGTTCGCCACTTCCAGCGGCCTTATTACCGCAACCCCTCGAGTCAGCCCTTATAAATTACTACAGCCCGCCAGCCAATTTGAGCCCTTCGCTCCCTTGATCGACGTTCTATTGATTAGATGAGCTGTTAACGATACTTCTTGTATAGTTCACCACTTCCGGTTACTCATGTTTCATCTCATCACCCAAGGCGCAGATGCAAAACAAATGTTGAACGAGGATCGTTCGTCCGAACAAGGGATGAAATTGAGAGGAAGTCTCAAGCAGGCTTCAGCTTCCTACCATTCCTTACGGCGTCTAGGCTCGTGCCAATGACTTGGACATTACGCGTGGAGTAGCCACATAACTCATGGAGTCCTAAGGCACAGGAGAGGACTCGCTAGCAGAGTCAGCTGCCCACGCAAGGTTGAGGATAAGGGCAGGCGAGAGTCGCGATGAATTGTAGGGTGACAGGAGGCGAGGAAATCGCAGTCGCTGATCCATAAGGATGAAGTTCAACGTCGTTCCTGTTCGATATATCGAATATTGATGATGTGTGTCGCGCGCGTAGTCTTTGTTTATGCGAACCTTAACGTGTCACAAGGCTGTGGCGTCGGAGCGTCCAAGCGTCGAAACGGCACAGCACACTGGAGGCGGGTCAGGGAGGCAGGAAGGGACAAGGGAATGGCATGGGGCAAACCTATGGCGGTAGCGATGCCGATGGCGACACGAAGCGTTGGAAAGGTGAGCAAAGGAGAGGAATGGAGGAGCACCAGAGAGTCAGGATCATAATAAGCATGGCTGGCGTCTATGAATAGCCAACGGTTTGCTGGGAGGAAAACACCGCAAATATTCTTGTCTCTGTGACCTTAAAAGTTGAACGTGGTAGTTTATCGGAGCGTGTCCAGGGATTCGCAAAGAGTGATGGCCCAGGGGACCGCCGGACGCAGCTTCTGCGATGATCGTCTCGTTACTGCAAACTCGGTGAAACGAAAGTGGGAGGGCTGGAAAGGTCATCGGAGGTCAGAGTGGAAATAAGAAAGAGGGCAAAGTCGCGTTAACCCAAATGTGATCGCAACCGTGTCATTGTGCAAGGGTGCAACCTTGCTCTCCTTAACGCCAGTGACCCCTGGGAGCGGTGAGGTTATCCTGGCTGGCCAATAAATTAACTCGCTTCGTTATTATGATCATCGACCGCGAAGCGTTTCTCATTTCGCCAGAAATATTAATTAGTTTTGAGCTTCCATGGCGCCCTTGAACTTCTGCTTTTTCCAATGCCCTTATATTCTTGACCTTCTCGCTTTTTCTACCATTAATTCTGCCGAGTAGGAGACCCTTGCCAGTCTGTCGAGTACCCAAAACAACAGACAGTATATTTTTCTGGAGGAGAGAAAGAGAGAGAGTGTGTGTCTTTTCTTTTTACTCTTCTGATATTCCTCCCTTTCGAAATTCACAGTTCCATATTCCACCCATTCGCCATGAGGACGCAGTCAGGCTTTAGTTCAAACTAAATATTTACTGAGTAGCTGCCTTGAAGCCCAAAACAGGAAATACGTATCTTTCCCTTTGAAAGACCTACAACGTGAGGATGGGCCTGAAGAAAAAGCCCATGCTAAGAAAAGGACTGATCAGAGAGGGAGAGAGGCACGTAGTGTACGTGATCTGTCAAAAAATTCCGAATGCTGTTTGTAGATGACAGTCCTGAGGGTCCTGGGAGACGAACGTAATACGAGATAAGGAAGAATTCCAACCTAAGCATCATTTCTGATCAATCGAATCATCCCGGCTCCTCTAATCCCTTTCGTGTAGAGATAAAATGGGTTTTAGTGTCCTGAGAAACTGTTAGTTCTTGGCAGTTGGATTCTCTCTCTTTCTCTCTCGTACGTTCTGTAATCGCCAGTCTAGATTCTGCTACCTCCCGTGGAAACGCAACAGGTGAACCTGGCTGCTCGTCATTTTTAACGCTGTGCTTTAATGTTCCATTCGTATCTGGTCGAATCGATTGCGTTGGAGACTCGAAACGTTACGGCCGTCGGCCGATTCGAATTTTATGCGTTCAGCTGATAAAAACTCGGGAAAATCTACAAACTATAAAATCCTCGATTAACAAAGCAATTCTAGCAATTACACCTTGCGTAACTTGATACCGTATTTCCTCCAAGTCAAGTCTTCAATCTCATCCTCGTGATTTTCCTTTATTTCGTTTAGCAGCACTAGAAACTTAAAAATTCCTCGGTCCGCCGTAACGGCCAGCGCTGTCGCCATCTGTCGGCGAGCAAAGTAAGTTTCTATTTCGCTCGAGCGTCGAGAACGCAAATTAGTTCTGTTCAGAGAGACAGAGTTCTCAGGGAAAACAGAAGAGACGCGGCGTCAACGATCGGCTAACTTTATGGGATAAAAGTTCAGTGAGGATTCGTATTAAAGAGTTTCACTAGTATCCTTATACACGAGCAGCAAAGTGGAGCCTGAGAGCCACGACGTTACATAGTTGGCCGGGCGAATGACGTAGAGAAGTTATAAAGCGAAGGCTGCGCCGCGTATAATAGAATAGTCTGTCGTTACGTAAAAGGAATAAAAGAAGTGTATAAGTGGAACGAAGAGGGTAGAATGTCAGAGAGAAAAATGAGAAATGGAGTGAAGTCGATTTCCAAGGAGCAGCAGCAGCAGACTGGCACGTTTCCAGGAGCTTTGTGGAATCGTGCATGGCTGATGTTGGCACACGGGATGGCTTTGCTAGGAAGGTAGGTGGTGGATCGTAGGTATAGGAAAGCAGGATAGACATTCGTATTCATCGTTGCTGCAGTAATTGTTACAAATTACCTGGAAGTGGTTGGTGCGCGTGCGTCAGCCTTGAGCCTTATAAAGAATAAGCATATCCTCCTATCCGTTTCACGGTTCGCTACCGACGCTACTCTTGATTTACACCGTCTACGATTTGCCGTCTCTGCTTCCATATCGATCTTCAGTCTTCCTTTCTGTATCACTGTATTCACGACAGTGCCTTGTATAGCATGCTACATTATTATTGCTACATGTGCTCGCTATAGACATAACCTATTTGAGAAAGGAGACAAGATTCTCTCGACTCCTCGAGACGATTTAATATCACGGCCCAAACGAGAAATCGCGCGATGAGCAGATACGACGGCTGACGTCGCTTCTGGAGTAGTTAGAGGTTATGGTCGTTACTGTGCTAAGGTTGGAAAAGTATGGTGAGTACCCTAGATAGAGGACGGGCATACCAGAGGAAGCTGAGAGAGGCAGAAGAGTAACAGGATCATCGGTAGAGGAACCACTCGAGTGTAAAACACGAACAAATAATAACCTCACACTGAACGTGGAGCGTCGCTTCCGATACAGCCATTGGCTATGGGCTGCTAGCCGCTTCCGTAGATACTAGCCACAAAATTGCGAAGCATGGATTTAAAGGTAAAGAATTTCATTCGGTATATGCCAGAATTTTAATTATTTTATTATATACAGGCTCCAGGGGAATTTTCTTATGGTTTATGTCAAAGAACGACGACCTTCTGTGTTGCAGGTTATTTTTATCACAGTTCTTTCTCTCCCTTTAGGTCTTTTCGCTCTGTCTTTAGCCATAGGACTAACCTCTTTCGATAATGGAAAAGTTTCTGGCCAGTCTAACACATGCCGTTTTATTATTCATTCGCTGCTCTTGCAGCCGATGTCGCAATGGCCTTCTACTACTAAGAGTGCTTCAAGCACGAGGAGTAATAAATAAATAAAAGGACCGTGTCCTGAGAACAATGACGCCTGTTTGTCCACTTCCAACCACGTGAGTTTCTTGTTTTTTTATAACGGACTTAGCCTTCCTTCTGTTTCTAGGAAGACTTCAGAGAGTAGAGGGAACCCTGACATTTAGATGGGATCTTTCTTGTCTTCTTGACGCAGGACGGATATGGTTTCTCGTTTAGGCAGATTTTGGGCATTGTTGTCGGATTTCTTCATCCCTTGGTACGATATAGAGCTTCGCGAAATCTTAACCAGGAAGCACAGATAAGAGGGAACCCTTCGTACTGTCCCTTTTCTTATCGTCCTTATCTCGTCTACTGTAACACCGATTGGTCCGTTTCAGGACGCAGGAGGATGTAGCTGATAGTTAAAATTATTATGCAGGATATTTGTTCACTATTATTTTTCTTCAACGATCAAAAGGGTGAATTCTTGGAATTGA
Organism: Trachelus tabidus; assembly: GCA_030142655.1. NCBI lineage: Eukaryota > Metazoa > Arthropoda > Insecta > Hymenoptera > Cephidae > Trachelus > Trachelus tabidus. The sequence goes on along the minus strand of JARQTI010000458.1, from coordinate 138,548 downwards.
TCATCGTCAAAAATATAGCTAGCCAAGAAACCGATGTCCCGACCTTCCCCCCCAAATTTGAGTTCTTCTATTCTTTGCCTCGATCAATCGTACCGTTTTCATGATTCCTCTTGTCAGTGAAGCGACACGATGGCTAAGGGATGGCAAGCGAGAGAGAAGGGGAGAAGATAGATAGCCAAGAGACAAAATGGCGCAAGAACAGTAAAGTGGACGGTACGTGGGGAAGGCTTTTGGGCAAGTTATCAAGCGTCTCATGGAAAGTTTCTCTATTTTATTAATTTTTTCTTTTCTCAGCTCCTCTGCGAACCGCAGCTCCAAGCCCTCCCCCTCCAGCCATTAATTTTCTGAATATAATGAAATCCAGATAGCGCGGCGTTTATTCTAATTTAATGGGGTAAACTTTGCATATTATCGAAATAAAACCTGATTCGAGGAAAAATAAATCTGGAATCTATGGGAATCCATCGAGTCTAAGAATTTAATTTTTTTTCTCTTTGACAATTACAAACTACTCAACTCACTTGGCTCACAGGAATAAAGGTGAAGATTTTTTTTTATTCAGTTTTTCACTTTTCATACGATCTATCTAATTCATCCCTTAGGGCAACTCGCGGTAGACTGTCCAGCCGTATTACCCCTCCACATACATCTCGAGTGCCAGGCCTATCATACAACATTGAGAAACGCCACATACTCCATTAGAGATGTGGTCCACTGTCTCGTGTCCTTTGAGAGTTTGTCAATTATAATGGCTGACTGTCGCACTGGTCAAATCTGTAATGTTACCAAGATCTCCTGTCAAGGACTGTACATATATGCAACTGTTGTACGTAGGCTGCCATTGCGGAGAAACTGAAATGGGAGTGGGGGGTCTTATGACAGAAGCCAAAATTCAGCTGGCTCTATTCAGTTAGTCCTTGCGTTCCGGTCTGAGCGGAATTGCCGTTTGCACGCATAGAAACGTCAATCGCAGCGTGGTTCTCAATGGCTGAAGTAATTAGGTAATTTATCAGAGAAATTGCATGATCACTCCCTAAGCTTGATATATACCTCGTGACGTCGCATTTTTGGATGCGCGTCACAAGACGTTAAAATTTTAGATTTGCGGCTACATCGTTAGGCCTTATGGGTGGGGGAGGAGATTCCGTGGTGTTAGACTGTGTCATATTTTTTAAATTTATTATTAACTCCCTTTATCCAGGAACAGCTTGTCCACCTATTTTTCATGTCTCATTTAATAAATCGGACCAGGTTGCGGCTCCGTATTTTATTTGAGGAATTTTAGTATCTCTTCCTTGTAATTTAGAGTGAACTTGTCCAGTTTTTCAGTTTTCATCATTTGTCTTCAAAGATCAGGACCCAAATGCATAAGAGCTGACGTGATAAATTTTGAAGACGGTTAAGCTTCTCTGTATGTAGCGTCCATTGTGTGATTTTGATTCCTTCTCGAAGGTTGTCATTTATTTGTAAACATGATTTCTCTTGAAAATTTCGATTACAACCTATACATAAATCTTCTAATTATTATGATTCATTTTTTATTTAGTAAATACGACAGCAGAAAAATTTTTTAATCCTTTTAAAATATTTTCATCCATCAGGTTTCCTGGTCCTGATCTGACTGCTCTGAATATCTCTCAACTGATCTGAATTTCATGACCATGGACATGGACTTTATTCGGTGTCGTCGATATCCTTGAGCTTGTATAGGATCCCTTATACACATGTCGCACAGCTAATGGAACAGAGAGAGAGAGAGAGAGTGAGGGAGGAGAGGAGAAGAGAGAGAGCAAGGGTCGAAAGTATACATAAGTCATAATTGGTAAAAGTAATAGGTTATATATAATTTTAGGGTCATTGAATGCTGTCATTCCAAAAATCTACTTACAGTCAAGTGGAGCCGGCGCCGAATTTACCTTTAAGGATTCAGATCTTTTTCCTCAACGTGTCGTAAGACGTAATGTGGAGTCTAGAGAGAGAGTGAGAAAGAGAGAGTGAGGGGGGCAGTGGAAAGGCATGTGGGCGATATGGTTGGATTGAGAGGATCGAGGATACCGGGTATACGGGGGTATATAGTAAGAGGGTGGCCTACTGGGGATGCTTCAGCATGTTCCGGGGCAGCCCAACCTGTTCGAGAGATGCTCGTGTAGCTTCGGGAGCGAATCTGCTTTGACCAAGCAGCGGTAAACATTCGCCCGGATCACGGATGAGAGAGTGAGCCATCCCCTAGAGCCTAAGCCACCCCGCGACACCCCGAATTGCCCCTTTTTACGCCCTCGAGTTACTCCACTGGGCTACTCGAATCGCGTGCCAAATATAGCTGTGGCTTATCGTTAAATTCATGATTTCCTCTCTCTCTCTCTCTCTCTTTGACCCTTTATACTCTTAAATTTTCTGAAATGACCGTTTTCGCGTTTCTCATTACTAGAGTTACTGATTTATATTCTGGATTTATTTTAAACATGGTTTTTCTCACTTTACTTCCAGCCATTGCTAAAGCTCATAATTATCTAGGGAGCTTCGCGAGATGCGAATTCCAGGTTTTTTATTTTGAATTCCAGCACATGAGATGCTGTCTTCGTAGTCTAGAAGCCGTCAGGAACTACAGAACTATGCTGGATGCCAAAGGTTTAAACGCCCTACGTGGGGCTGGGGAGGAAGGGAATCGTCGAAGCTTCTTGCAGGTTCTTCGGGGTTAAGGGGCAAGAGGTTACCTCAAAACGTCGTGCGAGCTGGCTTCCGGCTCTGGAAGCGATCCTGTGTACGTAAAATTTGTAGAGTCAGCCTTTAGTGGAATCGGTGATCCTCGTGACGTCATTCCTTGAAATCAGGGGGGCCCACGACGTCTATTTAGCATAGACACAAACCTTCGAATTTTTGGTAAATGTCGGTACTGGAATCTGTATACAGAATCCCCTTTGCTATACTAGTTTAATTTCATTTAGATTTTCATAATTGCGAATATTCTCTTCTTTTATATTACCGCTCTTATCTCGATACTCGATGATAATAAGTCGCCTGTGGGAAATGTAACGTGGCGCCATTATAACTTGCCCTTTGTTTCGGCGCACAGGACAGTGTATGATGCCTGAATAAATAATGTACGTAGCCAATAAAACGTGCAGAGTATATAGGGGTATGCTGGTACGGATGTAAATTAATACTAGGAATCTCCGAATGGGGTCCAGGGGCAGACAACGAGTCGGATGACGTAGGCAAAGTCGAAAGTCATGGACGCTATAAACGTTTTGACTGTCGTATCGCCAATGATGATTATTTCGTACATTTGAATCCAGACAGTGACCGCAGCACTGGCCGTGGAAATGTCGAGCGGTAAAGGAGAGTCACGTGATCTTTAAAAAGGGGATTGGGTGGGAGAGGGAGTTACAATGAATTAGTTTGAAACAAAAAAAGATCCGATTTCGTGATGGAAGTTCAGGATTTACCAGTTAGTTGCTTAAAAGACCCACGTGATATTCGCCAAAGCTATTTTCTCTCACTATCTCTCTCTGCCACTCTCCTTGATTCTTTTATCTTCCTCCTGAATTTAAATCAATTACTCTCCCTTACTCTCATTGAGTATTTCTTCCTGTGCAGCCTCTGCAAGATTTAACCTGGCTCTTCTGGGCACCACTCATTTACCTCTAGGCATCCTGTCAGCTTCAATGAGAATCTCCCGCTTGGACCCCAAGCGAATTTGAATAAGGAATCTCTTTTTATCCAGAAGGTTTATATGCCAGACGAACGAAGATCCATGCTCCACTAAGATTCTTAACCGAGATCTTTTTTTTATACGCTTTGGATTCGCCATCTCTCTTCTTTGGGTCCTGCTAAGGCACTGCGCTACCCAAGACATATTCTTTCTGTTTCAGTTTCCAGCCAGTGGCTCGCCACCGGAAGTGGAGTCAGTGCTGCTGTGCGTTGCTGTTCAGGATCGCTGGGCGAAGGAAGCGGTGGAGTCGACAGGGCGGTGAGGTTGCTGAGTGCACCGGGTGATTCGATGCTGGAAGGATCCTGAGGATCCAAGAGGAGAGGAAGAAGTTTGAGGAGAGATGAGAAGACAGAGAACAAGAAGCGAAAGCGGAAGCAGTGGTAGCAGCGGTACGATGACCTGATGAGTCCTCTCGGTGAGGAAGCTGAGGAAGAAGCTGACGAACGGGCATCATGAACGAGAGTGAGGTCTACCTGCTCGGCTGGGAGGAGGGGATCCTCGAGCTCAACAGAAGCTTCTACAACGCGAGTTTTCCTAGCAACAGGACCCACAACGAACTCTGGAATTTGGCGTCAGAGAGGGCTGCCCTGGCTATAATCCTCTTCCTCTTCTCCGTGGCTACGGTCTTTGGTAACATGCTGGTTATCCTGGCAGTCGTGAGAGAACGCTACCTTCACACTGCTACCAATTATTTTGTGACGTCACTTGCATTTGCTGACTGCCTGGTGGGCCTGGTCGTGATGCCCTTCAGCGCCATCTACGAAGTCCTCGAGAATCGGTGGCTCTTCACTACAGACTGGTGCGACGTCTGGCGCTCCCTGGACGTACTATTTTCAACTGCATCGATCCTTAATCTCTGCGTGATCAGTCTGGATCGATACTGGGCCATCACTGATCCCTTCACCTACCCTACGAGGATGAGTCGAAAGCGTGCCGCCATCCTCATCGCCATAGTCTGGATCTGCTCCAGCGCCATTTCCTTCCCTGCCATAGCCTGGTGGCGTGCCGTTCGCACCGAAGAGGTCCCCAAGGACAAGTGTCCCTTCACGGAACACTTGGGCTACCTGATATTCTCATCTACGATCAGCTTTTATCTACCTCTGTTCGTGATGGTCTTCACGTACTACAGGATATACAGAGCGGCAGTCATACAGACCAGAAGTCTGAAGTTGGGCACGAAGCAGGTAATGATGGCTTCCGGTGAGCTCGAATTGACTCTTCGTATACACAGAGGCGGCACGACGAACGCCGACGCCAGGCATCTATTTCGAACTGCGTCCAGCACTCCTGAGGATCTTCAGGACCTTGAGGAGCCGTTGACGGCACTTCACAATAATGGCCTCACCAGGCTACCATCCACCAGGCTCAATAACAAACAGCATCTCGGCAAGAACTTTTCTCTTTCGCGTAAACTCGCGAAATTCGCGAAGGAGAAGAAGGCTGCGAAGACTCTTGGTATCGTGATGGGCGTTTTTATAGTGTGTTGGCTTCCCTTCTTCGTGGTCAATCTGTGGTCGGGATTTTGCACCAGGTGCATCTGGCAGGAAGAGATCGTCTCTGCTGCAGTCACGTGGCTGGGATGGATCAACAGCGGCATGAATCCTGTTATCTATGCCTGCTGGAGTCGTGACTTTCGACGGTGAGTCCTGTTTTATTTTCTTACTATATATTTATAATTAATCTTATAGATTAATTAGTTTTCAAACAGTCCAGTTTAGTGTTTACATTAAATTCCCATGGTTCCTGTGGTACACCCTCGGAATTCCAATATTGACGAATACCAGCATTCATCAATGACGCTCATCTATACCCTGAAAACTTTAAAGGTACCCAGGAACAGGTCCTATCCCATCGATAATGCAGCACCAAGTAAACCGGATGCTCGTAACTTTGAAAACGTGAACCATTATTCAGTGTCGTGGCTTACACAGAAGAAGGACTCCCTCTCTCTCTCTCTCTCTCTTCTTGTACACCAGGTCCAGCAAGCTGGACCCCTCTATGGACCAGTCTACAAAATGACGAGTATCCTACGTGCCATGTGCTACGTGATGCATACAACGTACAACGACTACTATGCCCTGGATCCCAGGATACGTTGTCTACGTGGGCTCCTTCTTCACAGGAGTTACATACAGATCGAAAGGACGCGGGCAGCACTTCAATCCCATTAGGGCTGTAAGAGGCTGCCAGGATGCTAAGATGTCGCTAAGAGAGACGCAAAGCATGGATGGTGAGATTTGGGAAAATAGAATTTTCCATGGTGGTCCAAATGAGAGTGGGATTATAATGCCGATGTGAATGGGGTCGTACTGGGTCGGGAACATTCTGGACGCGAGGGTGGAACGACCAAAGGATGACGATGAAGAGTATGAAGAGGAGTTGGAGAAATTCAGCAACGTGCTCTTGGCAATTCAACCGAGTGCTTAAGCAGGCAGATTCGTATGCGGTCTGGATCTACTGTCTATTCTATCTTTTTGTCTCGACTCTTTTTTTCTACCCATAGTAAAGAACTTGTTTTTGGGGCTCATGCGGATATCCGCTGACTATAGGGGTAAGGGTCACACGAAGGGTATGAAAGAATGGAAAAGTAAAGAAAGCTAAGAAAATGAAAAAGAAATATGAAAACTCTAAGTGCGTCCCCATATGGCGACAGTCGACGTTCCGATCATATTTTGACTAGCGGCGTCCCGACGTCACCGACTGTATATAGCGCTAGAAATTAATTTACGAATCTCTAAATTGTTCACTCCCTTCGGTAGACAAGACAACAGGTCAAAAATTGTACAGAAAATCTGCACCCCTCATGGGGTACTCCTTTTACGTTTCTCAAGCTGTTTACAGGCGTCGTTATGGAGGGTAGCTAGGAATAATATATAAGGGGCGTGTTTCTAAATTGTACAAGCCATCAAAGAGGAGCGGACGCCTGGCGTCGAGATAAAAAATGTTTCCTTAGGATTTGCAAGGCGAAAGGATTGTACTGACAAAGAAAGAAAGGAAGAGACGACCTGACAAGAGTACTGAATCCGCACGGTACATGAAAATCAAGCTTTGTTCTCATCGCCCCTCCTGATTCACCGAAACTTTATGAAGGCGCTTCTCTATGAATCCATTCGTCGCCAGGATTCCGTCGCTGAAGAAACTGACATCCGAGCAAGGGTACACACCCCAAGTTTTGAATCTTCAAATTTTCTCATAACATTAATTTATCTTATTGTACAACAGGAGCCTAAAGTCAATGCGTACATTGGATGACAATCAAGGACATCACTCCCCAGAAAGTAAGCTGCTTTTCCAAGGATGAATCCTGTGGGAAAATCCATTTTCCAATTGGCTGCACTGCCCGTAACACGGTTTTCGAGTAGATCACCTGATCTGCGATCAAACTTTGATGACTGGTTGCTGCTTGAGCTTGCTGAGGTGCTGATCAAGAGGCTTACAGGATAGTTTCTACCTTGAAGAGGAATAGCTGAAAATGATGATACACACGAGGGCTACCAGGTGGATGGATGTTGAACACGAGCCTCCTGTGTATTTCGTGTGAACGTGTGGAGTATAATCAATGGGAATCGTGGCTTGAGCTCACAATAATAACGTTTCCACTAATTGGTAGTATCTGCCAAGTTGGTGGCTCCTTTCGTTCAGGAGACTCCTTTTGCTTTTTCAAGCCTCCAAGTGCTCTGATTACATTTAAAGGGGATGTAGTTCCTACCGCTAAGACCACGTCTGGTACTTTCCCCTTGCACTCTCCTTCCCGTCTGGGACCTCTCTGAAGTAGCTGTAAGAAGATGAAACAAGAAGCTGTAAAATACAGGGAACAAGCGCCAAAAGACGGAAAACGGAAAGGCTGAGGGATCGTGTAGCATCTCGTTAACGGAGTTAAGTCATGGCGTCGCGATGGGCACGAAAGTCGAAACGTCCATGGAAGGGAAAAAGCACGAGGTACCTTGGAAACCAGACCTCACACCTGGGTACTAACGATTTATTTACAAGTAAATATGATTTATCGATTGAATGTAAATAATCGGCTGATTGGTCGTAGCCCGAAGTAGAAGCCGGAGGTTCCTATTTACAGAATCCCTTGGGGTGCTCACCTGTAAGCATCCTTTAGCGAGCGAGGGGAAGTTTTCTTGGAAAATTTAATTCCCTCCGATCGCGACCTCAGAAGTGTCAGAGCCTTATAACAGGCTTGTCAACAAGACCTTAGACAGCACCTAGTACCTTCGCATAATACAGTTCTACCCTTTCCTTAAATACCTACCCCTTACATTTTCAGCCTTCAACCCTTGTCGAGTCTCTGTTCCCTGGCAACCTGGTCTGCAAGAAATTTCAATCAATGACCATCCTTCTCGCCTCATCCGGTCCTGGAAGAGCTTGGTACCAGGTCGTGTCTGTAAACAATTCTCAACTTCAGACCATCAACTGTAGTGTGGGTGACTCTTCTCGATGGCCTTCCGAATTCAATTGGCGCAGCCGTTACACTGTGACGTAGTGATTGTATCCAGTGACGTCTCAATAAGGCGAGAGACACCCTTGACAAACCGACCGACAGTGAGTGTGGGTCGATCCGACAGGCAGTTTCCAGTTAATCATTTATTCCGTACAATCTCGTCGCATTCTTCTCTCTCACTCAGTTTCTCTATTATTTTCATCGCCCTTGTCTCTCGTTACTGTTCTTTTTCTTTCTCTACTCCCTTGGGTCTAAAAGTTCATTCACCCTCTTGAAATCCAAGTGCAGAACTCTCAGATCAGTCTGATATACAGTATACATATATATATCTTCTTTTCCCCAAATTCTTATCGACTCTCCTCAGCATCCCTGTATCTTTCTAGAGTCCTATCTCTCTGAAACGCTGCACCAAACTAAGCTGCAGTTTAATCAGAAGTGGATAGTTACATGCTGAGCTCTGGCCTCTCCTGGATCTAGTTATATATATCATGAACAGAGAGAGAGAGAGAGATTGAGAAGCAGACATCTACAGACAAGGAGAGTCCAGAGGTGAAGAGAAATTACGAAGGATTCCTCAGGATATTCGACCGGAAGCTTCTAACTACCTTGAAAGTTCACGAGAGCCACTTCCACCTTCGTAAATTCAGTCTCGAATCGGATTCAACGGTTCGCCAACACGCGGCTATTTGCTGGGTTCACGGAAACTTCTATCGGAGTGGTAAGACACTGGAGGTATGGAGAAATTACGTCAAGGCTAAACAGTAGAACCGATACGGATGAAGCTGAGGTTTGGTAGATACTGGATACTCCCACTTTGCGTTACTTGATACCAATCGCAGCATAACTTGTGAATCGCTGGAGATAACGGGAGGATTGGCTATCAGGCTGATCTACGTTAACATTAGCTTATCTATGGAGGCAGGAACGTTTCTGGAAATTCGTAATCAGCAATGCAGTATGCCAAGAGACTGGATCCGTTATGTATAAGGTGGTACAAGTTGTCCTTTGGTCTTCCAATAAGTGCTTTACAGGGACGCTGTAATTTTTTTTATCAAACCAAGGAGCGTCTGGAGTCTGGTTGTTCTTAAGAGGTTTGTTATTACTTCAAAGATTAAATTGTGACCGAGTGAAATATTTTATTGAGATCTGTGAGCATTGACCAAGCAAAAAGTTGACAGAATTTAAATGGGAGACAGGGATTGCTGGGTGACTGGTTGGGGTGCTGACTGGCTGAATTTATATAGCACGATTATATAGTGCAGTGCACACAGTGTTTATAGAATGGATCGAAGTTGTGAGAATAAAAAATAAAAGTCGAATTCTCTTATTGGCTGTAGGGAACATAATTTGATAAAGGGATTGGTGGTAAAATAATTGAACGAGGTGGGTAGCGTCGGCGTCGCGACGCCCTGGGCCGGGATAAATCTCTTGGATAAATAATTAAAGTCGACCCTGGACTAATTGAAATTCGAACTGGCGTGACTGAACGCTTGGGGGCTCCTGTGCTCTCTTTCACGGTATCTGGAATTAGCTTATTTATTCGCACGATTACGTAAACACTCGATGTCATGAACTGATACTCCTTTCGTGGTGGAATCGAGAAAGGCCGGCAGCTTAGGCGAAGAGAATCAGAGAGACGTGGATAAAGGGGATGAGGGTGCTATTCGTACTATTGCTAACGCGATTCTTGTACGCGATAGAGTCACGGAGTTAATGGGAGAGAGAGAGAGAGAGAGAGAAAGAGAATATTAGATAAGTTACCTAATATAGGTGTGTGTGTGTGTGTGAATATACATATGTATAGCAAAGGATAGCGCTGATGTCAGCCAGATCGTGAATGCTGCCTCCGCCTGCTTCAGATATAATTTATACTTTGATTAATTAGTCAAATCGACGTGAATCTCGGGAACAAGTTCCCCGTCGCATTAGTCTTTGCCTAACGCTTACGAATCAGAAACTTCTTGTCGCCTCGTATCCGGCATATTGAAAATCTAATTTCGCGTGCTTCTCATTCTTTCGTATCGGTTCGGCAATGATCCGCCAGATGGCGCCGCAGTCGAACGAATTATTTTCTCGTTACACGTCGCAGCTCGTTCTTTCAGTGTAGAATCGTACGTGTATCTTGCCATTTAAAGTTACGTCGATAAACCATCAAACTATAATTACAGGAATGTAATTTGCAAAAGCTCTTCGGGTTGATCGACAAAGTAGCGGGGCACTAGCTTCCATCAAAGTTTTACGACTCTCTCGCTTTCCCAGTGTCCATTGTTCCTCCAGGGAAGCGTTAATCATTTCCCCATGGACACGCGAGTTACGAGTGGCTACGCACCACTCGAGTATACCAAATGAACGAGCGTGATGAAACCTCACGTTGGAAATTCTCGGACGTGATTGTGCCAGTGCCCGGAGTGCGTGGATTTATTGTGAATCGAACGAGCGCTTGACTGCAGTACGACGGACCAATATCTTTAACGCATTGATCGTGGATCGGCTACTGCGCATTCAGGATCATCAGCACGGATTTCAAGTAACGTACAAAATGAATACTCCATTAACCCTTTCGCTACTACGGCCGGCTACAGTCGCTCTGCATAAAATACCACTTACGTACTACGGGCGAGTACAGTCGCTCTTCATAAAATGCAATTGACGTACGACAGTCGCGTTCGGCGGGAGTACCGCGGCGGAGAACCCGACCGTGGCGAAAGGGTTAAGATACCTCTGTTAGAATTACCTTAAACTCGCTAGGTCGATTGCGTTATCTTTTATTAGACTGAACAACATTAAGTTTTCCATCCGAGTGAAGGGGGAGTTCAATCGATACCTCCTACGTTATGGCCAGTATAAATACTTAGCTGGAGCCTACACTGCAGCCAATACCTTTCGTTTCGATCCTCGTGTAATGACAATAAATATACGTGAAAATTTTCGGAAAAGCACGTAAAGGAAATAAGAAAAAAAATCTCCATTAAGCTGAGAAACCTCAACTGGAAGATTCAAAAGATAATCGCAGCTCGTACATATATGTATACGGGGTTTGAGTAGGGCGGGAGGAGAAAATTTGCATGACTGTACTGGGACTTGGTTTCTGTATCCGCTTTAACGGCTCTACTAGGTATTCATTCATTCTCTTTCTCTCTCTCTCTCTATGACGCTCCTTCTTCTTTTCTCTCTTTCAGGCACTATGTCTTCTCTTCGTTCTCCGCTCTCGAGTGGCATCCTCCAAAGAATGTTTATCCCGCGGTGAACGGAATGTTTTATTTATGGTCCTTATACGGGAGCACGGCTGTTAACGCGAAGGCATGGGGAAGAGTGGGGAATGCAGTGGGCTATAGTTGTGTATACCTGTACACGTATATATAACTATATAGAGAAAGGAGCGAGAGAGAGAGAGAATGAGAAAAGTTTTAAATCCATTGGAGTAGGGGGACCTGCTCACCCCTCGCTTCCCTGGGGCTTCCGGCAGCCCCGCTTAATCCTGTCGGTTAAAACCATGACTTTTCCTACCCTCCATTTCGAAATCGTGATTCGTTCGACAGGGGATGAAAAAAAATGAGCGTCTACCCATCGACGCCTCGTGACGTAGCGTTGTAAATAACAGCCAAGCATTCATTCGCAAAAGGGGGCCGGGGGGGGGGAGGGAAATCGAGTGACTTCGCGACGTCAATTCCATGGCTTCGCATGTACGTGTGTATATGTATATCCTGTGCTTCCTCGACGTCAAAGCTCTGACAAATTTTGAGAGCGTCATTCTCTCCGAGTGTCTCTTTATCCAAGTCAAGACAGTCTCGACAACCGAAAATCTTTTCCCTCGAGAAAACTGGCTCGAAACATGCTTTTCCTCTTAAATAAGAAAAACCTGAAAGTTTTCTCAGTATTCTATTGGCCTCCTGCTCTCCAGGACTGACGTTAGTTTCTATTGGAGCATTCGAGCGGGACACTCAGGACTGATAGGGGAATAGGGGGAGGAAGGGAGACCTGGGTGGTAGCCGAGGAATGTTGCGCAAAGGAGCGATGATAGCAAAATAGAGAATTGTTTTGTCTACGACTGCAGTGGGTAACGATGAACATTTCCGAGTTCAAAGGTTACGAGGGTTGTAGCCGTGCAAGGCGAGGCATGTCAGAGGGTTGGGAAATATGACTAAACCGGTACAGATAAAGGCGCTGGGAACGATAAGACGGCCGAGCAGCCTGCCAGATGAGTAACGCTCCATATAATTCTCTTCTATCTGGTGAAGATATATTTATGTGATATACATATATATAGTTACGAATACGAGGGAGAGAGAGACAGAGAGCCTAGACTACCTCGTGAAACTTCCTGCTCTCCTTGCTGATGCTCCGTGCACCTTCCTAGCCCAGGGTCTCGCTCTTTCTCAATGTCTCTCTCTGCCCTCTCTCTCTCTCTCTCTCTTTCTCTTGTGCGCGGAACTGTTTCCCTCCCTTCCGACGTCGCTCCACAGCACTGTCAGCCATGTTAACTCCAACGCAGCCGTTAACCTACCAGGATTTCAGAAGGGCTGTTGCCCGTTTACAATCTATAATTCGTGGCCAGAAACCTGTTTAGCCCTGTATCCTAGACTAAACATCCAATAGTCGCGATCACGTCGGATGGTCCCGGCTCGGTGGGGCCCGACGTCCGATTGGCAAGGCCTTTCATTGCCATACGAAATTCCTAGGATATTCTGATTTCGGTTGCGGGCTGTTTTCATTTGTCCAATCAGACCTGCGTCTATTGGATTCCGTAGGCTGTATCAACGATGATCATCCGATTCCTCTGTACTTAACGGAGGACCTCCTTTCCACTTTCCCCTGTTCCCTCGAAGTCTTATCAACGTTTCACGATCATAAAGTAGCTCCTTTGAGGACTCTATAAGAAATTAGCTCGGCGCGGTACGGTCAGAGTTACCGGAGTTATATTATCAAGTAAAGCCAAGTTATGTACGCCCTGTCCTGGTGGAATCTCCTTTCCCGGCGACCTCGGCTACTCGACTCCTTAACCAGGCGTAAAGCCAGTAGGAGCTAACGATCAAAAAATAATGGTCTTTAAGAAGTAGTCTGCTTTGCTGGAATACAGCCGGGCTCGCCGGTGCTAGGTAGGTTGTTGCTGGGTGAAAAAGAAAGGGGGGGGGGCGGAAGACGGGGAGCTACGCAGAAGAAAAGAGTACACACAGAGCGGCGACGAGCCATTAATTACAGTTGGGGTATCTGCCGGCCGTCTAACCGGGGATCACGTCGCCATTTTCTATCCTTTGAACTGTAACGGCTCGGCTGACTCGGATACGGTCTGCACTGTTAAGGGTGCGTGCACACGATGATAACACTGGATCAGGACAGCCTTGGGATTCATCGTGATCGAGCACCTGGGGGAGTCGGACGAAATGAACCTGAAGCTACGTTCACACTTATCTTTTTATATGGTTAAAGTTCTTGAGAAATCCGAACTTTTGTACAGTAAGGCGGGAAATTATATCGAAACGGAAAAGTCGGACTCGACTATGGAATCTGGCGCCAGTGTGTGCGCGCGGGTAAGTGGATCGCGCATTCTTGGAAATTGAATTGGGAATAGTTTCAAACTAATTTTGCGGAAGCGCGACTCCCGTTTGGGCACGAAATTCAATGGCCGCCATTTTGTCTCGTATCGTGATCGGTCGCGAGGAAGAATATTTGAAGTTAAAAGTCAGGCTTTTTGAGCTTTCTATACCAAGACATTGGGACTCGTACATTTGGATCCTTTGCCGAATCAACCCCTAAACAAGCCTAAGGGTGGTACAGTCTAGGGTCCACCTGGTGGACGAATTATGAGATTTGGATCCTTCGTCGAATCAACCCCTAAACAAGCGTAAGGGTAGTACAGTCTAAAATCCACGTGGCGGATGAATTATGGGATTTGGATCTTTCGCCGAATCAACCCCTAAACAAGCGTCAAGTTATTACAGTCTAGGAACCACGCGGTGGACGAATTATGGGATTTGGATCTTTAGCCGAATCAACCCCCTAAACAAGCGTAAAGTTGGTACGGTCTAAAATCCACGTGGTGGCCGAAGTACGGGACAGGCACGATTCGTCTCTAGGGTTTACAGACTGTGGGCTGCTTACTTGCTCTATGGGCTGAACTATGTACCGGGTCCTCGCGAATTTAATGGATGGATAATTGCTACATGTAAGGGTCAACTCGTCCAGCCAAAGGAGCTTGAATATCTCCGCGTGACATTGTTCGTGGGAGGTTAGTTTTGTTGAAAGTTGAGGTCTCGTATTTACCCAGTCGAGAACTTAAATAAAACAAGAGGTCGCCGTAGTCCCGGTGCCTACCGTGTGTGTGTGTGTCTCTCTCGTGGCTTTAGCACCGTCTGGGTTAACGGAGCTGGCCACGTTCGTAGTTGGAAGCTACAGGGTGGCACGCGGGAGAAGATACGCCTGGGAGTAAACTAACGGGCGCCGTTTAATTGCTGTACAAATATCTCTCAGTGGGAATTCCGTTTACGTGCACGTTTAAAGAGACAACTTGTCTCGAGCGATTTCGCCTCCGTTCTGCAGGTCGAGCGGATGAGCCCGAATCTGTCGTGTCTTGAGAACAACCCTTAGGTGACTCCCCCCCCTTTTTTTTTGGTAACTGCCTATAATTGAGGACTTTCAACTTCCTGTAGATACGGAGGTCGTAACCGGTGTTGATGAATTTTCCAAGGATGCTGCTGGACCATTGAAACTCTGATCTGAGGCAGATCGGGCTACAGGGATGCTGCGTTACAGGAACAAAAAGCCACGGGGCCACTTTTTTTGGCTCTGATTAATTTTAACTCTCTTGACAGTGTGGGGGGGGGGGGAAGAGTTTTCTGAACGATAAGAAAGAATAAGGGGGTCGACGGGCCAAATGAGGAATTAGGGGGTTGAAATCGGACTGGGTCGAACAGGACCAGACTCTTGTTAGTTAAGGGATGAGGCTGCCTTTTCGATGCGTCCGCTACGTGGCTCTTTTGCTTGGGACGTGTATATATATATATATATATATCTATTACGTAATGTAAATAATGGGGGTACCAGGGGGCGATTGAAACAAAGTCGGCGAGTCATAACGTAAGAGGGTTCGCCGCGTTTCTTCGACGGCCATAAATTTCTTAAGCCGTTTATACCGCAAGAAACGATCCCGTCAAACTTTTAATGGCGCGGTAACGACGTCCGTGGGACGTCTCGCTTTGGGGTTGTAAAAAGAAAGACAGAGACGGAGGAGCTTGGGAAAAGGGTGGAAGGAAGGATATGGCGCTAATGAACGCGACAGCGAATGGGGAGGGTGAGTCAACGTCGAATTGTGAATTTTCAATGACGAAGGGGGGTTGAGGGGGGAGGGCGACTTTTTAATCTACCCGAGTTACGGGCGCCCCTTATCCATTGTTATTATCATCCCTGCTATCATTATTATTCGAGGATGACCGATCTGATGATTTTACTAGCAATTCTTTTAGGGGATGTTTTTGCAAATTCTCACGACCGCCTGGTTTTGAGAAATTTCGGTACAGAGACTACGGAGGCGTCGGGACGCCGATTTCTTCGACGATCGATGCGCCGATTATCCAGCTCGGGCGAATATACGGTTCGGGTAAGTGCGGCTGGGGCGGCGAAGGGGTTGACGGGGGAGGGTGAAAGTTTGGCGGAGGGCGAACACGAGGGCTCCGGAATGATTTTGGCAAATAGATCGAAGGACTCTTTGACTCTGACGAATTCGTCGAGTTCGTCGGGGGGGGAAAAACCCCTTTGGGAAATTTTCTAACGCACCCTCCGCGCGTATTATAGTACTTGTCATGCATTGATCTACTGAGTTTGTATTTTTTTTTTTTTTTCATCCCTTCGCGTAAAATACGACTCGCTCACCCCAGTCTCACTCAGGAATATCCAATCGACAGCGCCGGGGGTAGTTTCCCTGTAACGCAGTCTGCCTCCTCCCACCCAGCACGTTTCAACCCTTTCGTTCCATTCTCTTTCGGCGTTTCTCTACCTGCGGCAATCACTGATCGCGAGGATTTTCCTGAGAAAATAAAAACATCCGTAAAGGAGTCACCCTATATTTTCCACCCCCCCCCCCCGTCAAAATTTAATCACAATAATTTTAGCATTAAACAATATAATTTCACTGAAAAAAAAGAAGAAAACACCATTTCTTCCTCAAAAACTACACAGACCCAAGGGACGAAGGAGTGACAAATTGCCTAATCGAGTGAGCATACGTGACGATAGGGATTTAAAAATAATAATAATAGCACATTGACCTCAAGCTACCTGTAATAACTTATCGCGTAATTAGGGGCTGGAAAAACAGAAGGGCGCTCCAATCCGTTAAGGGATGGCCGGACCAGACAGACCTGTAATGAATTTTAATGGGGGTGCCACCAGACCGGCGCCGATTCCCATTTGGGATGGCGCAGGGAGACGCTGGGCGTCCGAGCGTCCTGCCGAATAACGGACGCCCGGGAGTCAGTGCATTGCGTCATATGGATGGGAGAACAGCGGAAGGGATGACGTTGCCCCTGTTGGATTTCAAAGGGTTGAACCGGAGTGGAACGGAATGAATACGAGATAAAAAAAGGAATGAAGGGTTCACTCGCGTCGACCATGCCGGACCGGAATATCTTCGCTTATTCGTTCCGTGATATCGCGCGAGTGAACTTTCTGATAGCGTCACACGGCACTGTACCGATCCTGGTCCCTGATAAGGTTTCCATTACGCGGGAGCATCTTGTATCGCTTCCAGTGAACCGTCCTATCTGTCTGGCTAATATAGGTATCCATATACGTGTATGTACCGTATATAGGTATACACGTAGGTACAGCTGGTAGTATCAACGAAGAGACTGATAGTGATCCACGCGATTTTGAGATCTCCTCCTCTCCTCCCCCCCCTCCCGAAGTCGGCAGCCATTATTATAAACAGTCGTCAGGGTCGTCGAACGTCTTGATCGTCGAGTGTAATCGCCGTGACGTCATCGTTGTCGATCACTTTGATCGGCCCCCCCCTTTTTTTTTCTTTTCCTCTCGAGGATACCGGCATCGAACGTCGGAGGGTTCTTTATCGGGTCTCGAAGAGAATTCTTATCGTCCCCATTCACCTCGTCCTTCGGCCCATCTTTCCCATTCATCTCGTTCCACGCAGTCTCCACACGCTCTCTCGTGGATATGCGAGGCGGGTAGCCGTGTCAAACGGTCCAGAACAATTTTCAAATCTGATGGGGGATCGCGCATGCTTCTCCAAAGTTCGTCATAGACGCGAACGTAGCTCTTTATTGTTTTCTCGAAAAATCCTACGCGGCGATTCATCGATTGTCCAGTGTCCTTTGAGCCGCGATCGTTGTCATCGGAGAAGATTGGAAATTATCCCGGTAGAGGGGACCGGAAGCTTGACGTAAGGATAATAGAGCAAAGATATTTCGACAGTGTTCTTTGGGCTCTAACCTAAGCGTTGCGCTAACTTCACTCGTTCGTTCGAGCGTTCATCACTTTTGTTTTTCTTTTTTTTATTAAATCACTTTTATTTATCTTTACGTGTGAACTTGAATCATTTTTTTTCTCTCTCTGTTTCCACATTCCACGTTTCACGTTACATCCCGTATTATTTCATCAATCCACATTTCTATCTCCCAACATCCATTTTTCCAACTATTTGTCTTGCAATTTTCCAGCCGTCAACAGTTTTCCATTTTTATAACGTCTCTCTCTCTCTCTCTCTCGCTCTCCGGGACCCGATGAATATTTCCTGGTCCAACGTCCGCCAGTCTTGCTCCATACTTTTTGGCCCCTCTTGTTTTTCCATATCCTTTCATACCGCCTCTCTGTCTCTCGTGAATTTCGCACTCGAACCCTCCGTCCGTACCTTATTCAATGTGAAATCTGATTCTTCTTAATGGAATCAATCTTCCCGGAGATAAGAGAAATTCCCCGGCACGATCCTCAGGTAAAACCAAATGCAAAGTGCTCGCTTACCAAGGCCCCAATGGAATTTTGCCAAAGTAAAGAGAGCCGTGGGATATCGAGAACCCAATGAAAAGTGGTGGATAGATATTGATGAGGAGCAGGATGGGGGAGGAGGGGGAGGGGGGGATTGGAAACCGAAGAAGGAAATAATTGTTGCATTAAAGCAACGTTGACATATGGTTAGGAATTTGTGAATTCCACTCATCTACCTCCCGGAGAAGGTAACTTTTAACGGGAATGATTTTGCCGGGACTGACTGGCGGGAAATTCAAATATTATTCGATATCCTTAACATTAACGACGGGCGCGTAGAATCTTCCCGCTCCATGCTGCTTATGCGTACAGGGTGCGTCGACGAGCTCGAACGGCCGATGAATTATTAATTCTGTACAGGAAAAGCGTCGTTACGCAATACTTTTGACGTTTGGCGACCATTTTGAATTTTCAAAGGTGCGTACCGGTGCGTGTCGCTCACACGAAGTACAGGATCCTGTGCGTGTGCTTCGCTACGCCTAATACTTGATTGTGGAAAATGTTGATTGCTTTACGAACGCGCAGGCGTCTCTTCCTATATGCATAGTGCATGTTGCGTCACCTGTGTCGTGCATTGGCTTCAATCTACTGCAGGTAAACGTCAACGTATAGGCTATGAATATTTAGCATGATCAATAGATACGAGAATATTTATAACGACTCGTGCGAATTTTCTTTTTACTTTATGTAAGGTGGTTCGTGGTAAAAAAAATATCACTTCCGGCGAGAGACCAACGAGAGTGTAGAGAAGCTCACTGGTGGCGAGAACGTCCGGATACAGAATTTATTTTATTTTTTTTTTTCGCGAAGTATTTCTAAATTCGACCCTCGTCGTTCAATGAAAACGCGGCGTTACGAAAGCGACGTAAGTTGCTTCGTCAATTTGTCGAGTGTCAATATTTCCTGAATCGATTTTACGAGCTACACGTCAATGCTAGCGAAATTGGCTCTCGTAATTTCAGGCTTCTCGAGGAGACAGGAGGAGTTTAAGCTTTGTCGGACGTTTAATGGGCGACTTTTGAAACGACAACCGGATGTCCACGGGGGTCGGACTTCCTGTTACACCGGAGAAAGTTAATGGGGAACAGTAATGGAGGGGCGGGCAGGGGGTTCACGGTGAAAGTGCAAGGCGATAAGAGGAAGAAGACACGCGAGGAATGTGGAAAACTGCCGGTTTTTTTTTAACATCCGTATAGGATGAAGCTACTATAAGGGTGAATACGCATGAGAAAATTCGCTGTCGCCAGTGAAATTCTTCCTGGGAGTCGCCAGTAAAGTTCCGCCTCGTGCATTAGGATGACGCTACTTTACCCCTATCTTTTGGCTTCTTTCTTTTGTCTCTCTTGCACTTTCTCCTCTCCTTAAACTTCCGATAGCTCTCGTACGTATTACGTCCTACAGCGCTATCACGCTGTACCACCACGTGGCTTTATGACGTACTAAGAAGGGTACTGTGACACAAGAAAGCCCTTATCAGAATCTCCAACCACCTCCCGAGGACTATGACGTAGAGGATATTCCTTTTTTGTCCATTAAAAATACTTCCACAGATATGAGCTGGCGGGATAAATTTTATTTTAAAATCGAAATGAGCAACTTTGAATTTCAGATAAAACCTAGAAATTGCTGACAGGGGTCTTAGGTCACGTGACAAACGTAATAGGAACGATTCAGGGGCGGGAATAGACAAATGGGGCTGGAACGATTTTTAAGTACGCATTTACGAGGGGGTGGCTCCTAACCACCCTTAGTGGCTCGTTAGTCCCGTAATGTTGGTAGTCGAGATCGAAATTCAAATTGGGGTCGCTCCGAAATATTTGCGTAAACCGATAGTTGGCTGCAGGGTAAATTTCGTAAAGTCGGTGGGAAAATAAAAAAAACCGGAAGTCACAGTCAGACGCCAGGTCGTCCAACGACAGTCGGTAACCTCGTTCATATTTATCGTATCGCGAAGCCTCTCTAACCTAACCTCTTCAACCCTTACGAAAGACCTCATGAATATAGTCCGAGGTAACCTAATACCTTGTTATGGATAAATATATATATATATATTAATTTGGTACCACTGATATTCGACTTGCTCCATTTTATTTCTAATTTGTAATAGCGTTCGATTTCACCCCAACACGCGACGCTTATATCTCGTTAAATTCAACCCCCTGAGTAAATTCAACCCTTCGTTTTCAGCCTCCTTCATCCCTCATCCTCAATATTAACCCAAGCAGGACCAAAATTCATCCCCAGCGATTCCAGGGACTTTGGAAAGCCTAACCAACCCCTTCAACCCCTCCTTCTCACCTTATTACCTTGGGCGTCGGAATTTCAGCACGGACCCTACTTTGTATATCGCTTCCGGTATTCTTCGCTTAAATTTGCACGTGCGGTCGGTTCGGTAATTTCTACTTAGGCCTCTACGATGATCCGTTGTAATCTGATGATAACGCGCGTTTAATTCTATTCAATTAGTTCCATACGTTTTCTTCGGGCATAGCGATCGACGCGACCTCTATGATTCTCAGACGCTTGGAACTTGTGGCAAATTGACTGTACAGCATTTGACTTATCGCCAAGGGATATACCTCTTGTACGTGGTGTTGGATTTTCTTGGCTCCCATCCTAAAGGCGTAACGTTGGATGGGCGACGCAGTAGGACTACGTCGCTACATAAGCACTGGACCTTGGATACATTATATTCTCCCCTTATAGGCTCCCGCTGATCGTTCCTACAGTTTAGTGTAGTTTGCGACGACTTTGCGCACGAGCCACTATACTGATGTAGTAGCTACTGTATAAGGTCGCGACATTTCTCCAAAGTTTCGGAATGGACGAAGGATTCTGGTTGAAGGCGGCGACCCTGTATTATGTGTATATATGTGTATATATATATTGGGTTATATATATATGTAATTCAGACAGTTTACAGTACGCGCCATTAATTCTCAAATCTAGGCTTCTACCTACGTCAACCTCGGAGTTCCGCTCGAGGAATGCTGCTTTTATGTCTTTTACGTGTTTCCCTTGGCTGAATCCATTTTTTGAGGTTAGAGAATAGAGGGCAGGGGTTCTTGAATTTAAACATTTTTTTTTTTAATATTATTCAGACTCTCGCTATCTTTCGAACCACTGGGTATACAGGGGGTAGGGGGGAAATATATAAAATGAAGGTGGGAACTGTTACAGGCGAGAGGACATCGCAATTAGGAAGTCTCAGCAGAGACCGGAAGTTCTGCATAACTCGCGAACGGAAGGATGCTTGACTTTTGAATAAGAATAGAAATCGTCGTGTCGAGTTATTCGTGGAAAAATCGAAGAAATCACTTACAGACTTTGTTAAAGATCTATAATAAATCCGCATGCGGAGTGGGGCGGAACGTTGAAGCGACTCCGAATTTCAAGCACGTCGAATTCGTAATTCCTGGCTATTCCCGAGAATTCCTGCTAACAATAGAAAATCTGCGAGTATAAACGAAATCCTTTCCGATCCGTAAATCCCGCTTGTCCAATCCGCCGATTTCAAACTTTAATCCACCTGCCAATTACGTAATTCGTATGATAATCACAGAAATTGCACCGCTAATCGTAACTGCATTACGTGGGACGTCCGGCTACCGCAGCGCCGCCTTAGTTAATTGGGTCCCGTTGCGTGCCGCCAGGTAGCGCCAGAGTCGTAAGTCAACCCGAGGCGACGTACGTAAAGTACCACGTGTAACTATCGCGCCTCACTGATACTTACCGGGCTAAATGTGAAATCGATAGACGCCCGTTGCTGTTGCTACTCTGTTCCTCCTGTTGCTGTTATTCCTGTGTATAGCGTGCACGCTGCTGCCACGGCTGTTACGGCCGTTACTATTCTGGCAGCCGTCGCTGTTCCCAGTACTACAGTCAATTCGTTCCCGTGACTGTTCTCTTTGTCCGTTGGAGAAGTGTCGAGTCGCTCTGGATTACGCAACCGTGCCAGCCGCACAGATGTCACTAATCCTTAACAGATTGCTCGTACATGCACGTTAACCACATGCAACTCGACCTGCTTGACCTTCTTGATATTCGGTACCGCCAATGGTTCATTCTCGACCTGTGCGAGGTTAGATCACCGAGTATGGATTTTCATACATTTTCTTTTTCACGTCGTTTGCTAAGACTTGCATCCTTTCTACTTTCGTTTGCGACCGCTAGTTCTTGGAGTTTCATAATTATAATTTTGCAAATTGGGGGGGCCGAATCTGCCCCCTCCAAATACAAATATGCCGTACCTCAAAATCTGTGAAGGTAAAAACGAATGTAATAAAGGGTGCGAATCTTAGCAAACGACGTGGAAAAGAAAATTCATACTTGGGTTGCTAACTTCACACAGGTTCATTCTTGGTACATGGAAATTTGATCCGCGTGTCTCGTCCGCCTGCAGCCAATGCTAAATCTATTATCTAAATTCAAGCGGCTTCCGTGTTAACGTAATTTCGAGGATATCGCTTACGCTAAGGAATTCTCCATTTTACGAACTTCTATTTACTAGGACGCGCGGGGGCGAGGGAGAGTGAAAAATTAATGTTCCCAGTGAAGAATGCGAGGGGCGTCTGTCATCCGGTAGGAAGCAAAATCGTGACCAGGATTTCGAAATTTGGGTTTAAACCTGTAACCAAGGTCACGTGAGAAGAATTCGCGGATGAACCTGGTAAAACGGATGAACTTTGACCTTGTTTTTTTTCCCCCCTATAATTTTCCATTTTGACGGAAAGTTCTAGCGATTTAAAAATTTACGGATCCTCCTGAACTTCGACACCTTACCAAGTTACTTCGAATCTACGTTTTCTGCGGTACATTTGCTAACTTCAGTATTTTGAATTTCTCATTTTTCTTCGTGGGAAATTTTGTCGTCGCGTTCTCCTTCTTCAGGGGGTTAACGTTGTCAGGTGGTAAGCACCCAGGAAGTTTGTAACTCCCTTCGTGATAACTTTAAACGGGATGACGTGGACGGGAGTCATTGATAATTCTGAAGTATCTTCGAATATCGATTCGATTAAAAGTTCCGTGCGAAACGTAGAAAAAAAAAAAATCACTGTCTGGTCAAATCCAATTCTTGGCCAATCGAATTGGTTTGCAGTGGGATTTCTCGCAGCTGCACGTAACAGTCTGTGTTATTTTCGTCTCCCCAATTTCGGACGCAGACAAATGGACCGAGACTCGGGTCTCCGTAAGGTCTGGATCCTGGGAAGTTGATCTTTGAAATTGACGTCGATTACGAATAGATCCGAGCGAACGTTTCCGATATTATCCTAGTGGCGAGGACTCGCTATGAATTTTCGAAAATTATCGGAATCACCTCCCCTCCCCTACCACCCCGTTACCTAAACTCCTCTCGTGGCTCCATCAAGATAATACGATGTGCCTGACTGGGTCCAGATTCTTCTCTCAGCTTCCTTGACGACGAGTGGAACGACCAGGGGCCAGGGGGGTCGGGTCCCTGAACTCCATGGAATAGAGGAAGCTGTAGAGAGAGATTGGAGAGGGAATACTTCCGAGAGAAATAAGAATCGCAGCATCCTACGATCCCTTTATGGGGTCTCCCTGTCGCGAAGGCGGATTACCTTTATTTTTATGTGCTTTCTTTTGTTGTTGTTGCGATTTCGCAGCGAAGATCGCTCGATACATAACAACCATCCCCTAGGCTCAATTTTCGAAGGGGTGGGTCCCGTCGCTCTACGAGCTGAAGAACTTTTTTTATTTTTCGAGACAAATGTCATCGTAAACTTCCCCTTCGTGGCCCGAACGGGGTGAGCGGGAGGGGGTGGTCCACTGTCGAAATTTTCGGAGGGCTCAATGAATGTCTATCAGGCACTATTATTGGAAAGTCAAATTGGGGGGAGGGAGAACAGGAAAGAAATTTTATCTTGGTGCCCTGAAAGAATTTTAAGGGGAGTAAAAAATTTACGGGGGGTGGTAAAGGGGTTAGGGGCTCTAAAGAGATGCGCGAGGATTATCTGATGGAGATCGTCCATTTAAATATTCCTTCGTACGAAATGTTTTATCGCTTTGGCGGCCGCTCGGAGAAATCCGGAAATCCGGTCATTTTTATAGATCAGACCAAGAGCTAGTTAGGGGTGGCTCCGGGTTCTCCGGTTGTGGATCTTCCTAGCGAACCTGCAGGATTTGGATCGGACGGATGGATGGGACTGGTGGAGACCTCTGGTTCGCCAAGTGGATACTTCCTGGGAAGTAGAGGGCGCTGATCCTCCGGTACTCTCTCAAACTCTTTCCCAGATAGGTACGAGTCGGGTGTATTAGGGATTCCACGTAATTTTCAAGATAACCGGGTTTTATTCGCGTCTCCCCCAGTGGCCTTTCTAATACTGGGTAGTGGATGAACGAGTCCATTCCGCAGTTTTACCTCCCCTCGTGCCAGCCCTTGGTCCTCCAGAGGGCATTAACGCCAGGGAAAAGAAGAGAGAGACACTCTGGACAAGGGAATGAGATGGGAATTCGGAGACTCAAGGGAGGACAAAAATGGTGGTTTAGAAAATTTTTTTTCAACCCGATTTAACTCTGATACCGACTAACTTGAATGCTCGAATGTTTCGGGTATCCCTGCGCGACTACATTTCTCGAAGGGATTCTTTTATGGGTTATAGTTGACATTGATATTCAAAATTACGTCACAGGACGAACGCTCGTATCTGCGTATAAGCCATTTACGTTTTGTAAAATCTTGAAAAATTTCGACAGAACTTTTTACGCCTGGCTTTACAAGGGTTCGATGATATACAGCGAGGGCGTCCCCTTTACCTTTGTTAAGTTAGTTACGAGCTAAATCCGCTGCGGCGCTGCGATAACTTTTCAAACGCCAGTCGCCCGTTATCGTTAGCAGCCACGCGGGACCGTTCGAATTTCCAACTGCCACTCGTCGTCATTTCGCTCGACGTGCTGTTTGAGTCTTAATTTTTTCGTTTTCTCCCGCACTCAGTTCGTCTACCCGTGCCTGCCTTAAGTTACCGTCAAGACGTCAAAGTAAAAGGTCCATTTACGTTAATACAAGATCCAAGTCCATTTCGGCGTTTCGTGATCAACGGAACGCGGAAACGGAACGACTCCAGGCAATAAGCTAAGGGGACTGTAGAAATAAGATTACCCGAGGCACAGTGAGAAGGGAGAGAGTCGCGGGCTAATTTACACGAAGGAAAATTGTCCTTTGGAAAGAGAAAGGGTGACGGCGTAAGTGGGTGGGGGGGGGGGGTGGACTATCGCCAACTCTTGAACGGCATGCTAATCAATGGTCGGCAAACCCCTGGTGGCCATGTAAATATGCAAATGAATATGCTAGCAGCCAACC
The DNA here is from genome assembly GCA_030142655.1 of Trachelus tabidus. Taxonomy (NCBI): domain Eukaryota; kingdom Metazoa; phylum Arthropoda; class Insecta; order Hymenoptera; family Cephidae; genus Trachelus; species Trachelus tabidus. Next base: position 113,075 of record JARQTI010000458.1, on the reverse strand, counting down.
GCAAGAAAGAGCCTCGAGTAATGAGAAAGGGTTGTGCACAACCGGGCGATACTGTTTGCAAACCCACAGATTAAATACGCTCGACTAAATACATTTTCCCGTATGGAAAAACTCTCCTTCGTCCCACTGGATTCCATTTGGAAATTGACGTTGATGCTCCTCTGCTTTCGAATTCCCTGTCTCCGTGTAGCCTCGTCAATGGTTTAGCCTGCAAATTTAACCCTTACTTTTTCCTTTGGCTGACCCTTTAAATCTATTTAAAGGAGACGTGTCGTGATCGGAGACTAGAGTCACGGCCGAGTAATCAAGACGTCCCCTGTACGATATCGGCAGACTATACTTTCCCACGCACAGGGTCCCTAGGGAGATTCGAATCTAGTGAGAACCGAGCGCGGGAAATTCGAAAAAAATGAAAATTTATAAAACGAGATACTTTAAGTCGATCTTTACAGGGGTCGAGAAAAATTTTATGGGGATCGAGGAGGGTTGATATTTTCCTGAAATAACCCCAGGGGTAGGAATGGAGTCGAAAAATTCAATAAAATTGTATTAGTCGGCCAAACAAATCCGGGTCACCATGCCATCCCCTTGTACTTCCGTTATATACTGTTCTTCTGCTTCCGGCAACTCCTCGAGAACGATACGAGCTTTCTCTTTTCTCTACCCTTATTCCCCTGTTCGCTCAGTTTCCTACGGTTCCGCCTATTTTCGTTCTCGCGTCATTTTTACTTGCTCTCTCGTCGTCCCCCACTTTGTATTTACCCCTCCGATATAAATTAAGTCAATGGATATGGTTATGCCTGTCGAAACGAGGGAATTGGGTAACAGGGTAACAACCCTCGTGCACCCTTGCTCCATTATTTAGGGGTGCCTATTTCAAATGAAATTACCTCAACGCTATGACCCCGCGACTACAGCTACCCTCAGCCAAGTGTTATCCTTGAGTCTGCGAATATTCAGCAATACCGACAAACTGTTACGTCATCCATGCATACATTCCTGGACTCTATATGACTGCGAGCATAACGCAAGGGCGAATTCACACCGTAGCCCAGGCGACGATATTCGCATCTACTGTAACGACCTATACGCAATTTAGTTTTCACGAATACAAGACACCGATAACGGCTGGACGTTACGGGTAAATAAATATCGTCGACCTTTTCGTACTCGTGTCTTGAAAATGCCTCTTCGGAGACGGCGACGATTTTTATCGCCGATTCAAAACCCATCGAGCGAACGTAACACGTGCTCAGGATTTTAATAAGTAAACGTACTCCCATTATTATTTCTCGCTCCAGTTTTACGATCGTCCCGCACTTCCGGTCTTTTTCGACGCCTCGATTTACTGCGGAAGTCATGCAGACGGCATCTGTGTACGTACTGTCACGTGATTCTTTGTCTTCGCGGCGACTACCGATTTTGATAATCTTATCGCTTTTTGGTTATCTTCGACATCCTGATCGGCGGTCGATTAGGAACGATCTCGATTTGGCTTGAAGGAGCGACTCGAGGGAAAGGTTAAGGTTTATAAGGATCTCGATCAATAAGAATTTTTAGTTATCCGATTTGACTATCGGCAGAGTCAGTCTGTCTTGGGACGCCGATCGGGGCGCCTCGCGCTGCTTCGTGCCCGGGTTATATTTTCATAGTTTTTCTAGCCGCTTTTCCTATACGCTGTAGGAAGTTCTCGCTCGATTCTCGCGATATTCAGAAAATCCTGTAGATTTTCCGCGTGTCTTTCGTAAGTGCAGTGTTGTGCTGTAGTGCCCACCCGAGTGTCCTCTGGATGCAGTTCTCGGCCTTGACGGATCAGCTGAACCAGGTCCGGTGAGCATTCCCAACTTATTAATTGGTGGAGGGATCTCGATTTTATGAATACACATACGGCACTGGGGTGAAAGGGAAGTCAGAAAATAGGGGTACTTTTTTTTCATACATTTCTTGGATAAAAGTTCAAGTCAGAGGTATTGGAAATTGCGCCGGTTGAGCGCTCGAGGGCTTAGCCCGTGTATGGGATCGGTGAATGGCGGGCAAAGTATTACTTAGGTGTTATCATCGGGTTGATGAGGGTAAGAAGCAAAGTACGTATTACAATGGAGCGACAGCTGTTCGTCTCGTATCTTTGACAAACGACTGGTCGTCCATTTATGTAATTTACGGAGAATGACTTTTCTTCGTGGCGCATTTAGACTCTGGATAGGACGTTTTATTATCTTTTAATAAGATCGCCAAGATAGTACCGAGAGTTAGCGCGCGCGGCAGCAGCGTCGAGTTTAAGTCGTAAAACTTGTAGTCCGAGTGAGAGTGCGCCTTGCCAACGTTATTGTTTATAGGACATACGAACGATCTTGAACGATCGAATTATATATACTTTTTTCCTAAAAATAAGATATCTGACAATTATTTTTTTTCTAAAAAAATCAACGTCTGACTTAAGTATGGCAAAGGGGTAGATTATGGTAAGTGAAAAAAAAAGTGTTAAAAAATATCATTGGCGTACACAAGATGATACGCGAAAAAGTTTAAAGGGCGTTTACAAAGATAAGAGTATAAAATTATTCCACCCTATATGATTGTGAAGATTGATTTTTTTTCTGTAAATATGGAATCCATAGCTACAGTCAGATGTAAACGAATTCGTACTCTGTTAGCCAGGGGGCAGGGAAAAGTTTTATCTTGATGATCCCCAACGAGACGTGGGATCGTGCCGGATCGATGCTGTAACAGATTCTGGACCGCCGGACATTGGTCGTCGTTCTCGGCAGCCTCTCGGAGGAGCAACGAACCGTAAAATAAAATCGCAGTACAGCTATGTATTCCCTTTTAACGCGATTTTTCTGAAAGCGTCACAGGTTACAGAACCATTGAAAATTTGCGATATTGAGTTTGCGGAGACGAATGGGTAAAAAGGGATAGAGATAAATAAAATATAAACTGTCGATATTTTCGTGAAAAATGGATACGCGTCTCCAGCGGTGGTTAGGGGTAGTTTCCAAGAGGGATAGGTAATCCCGAAATATAAAATTCGAAAGTAAGAATTGAATTAATGCTCGTATAAATCAGATTCGGAGGATTCGTCTAAGGGTCGTAGAAGGGGTAGTTAATAATATGTAGTGGGTCGCGAAGAGGGGTAAGGTCGACCGACCAATGAGAATCCCAGTGAGGATGGGACGTTGGCTCGGTAGATTTTTTATGGAGCCACCACCCCCTTCATCCTCCCCCCCCCCAACCCTTCAGAGCCCGGGGGTGGATCAGACTAAATTCTCCAGCTAAAGACTGTGTTATTATGACGCATACTGGACTCGGTGAATTTCGGCGAAAAGTGGAAAACGGAGGAGAACGATCCGGCACGTATGTGGGGGGGGGGGGGTTAAGGGATGAAAGTGAATGGGGGTTGCACGACGTAAAATTTGTGGAAATGGGGGCGGGGAGGACGTGCCGGGGGTGCAATTTGGCCGGTTACGCAGATAAGGCAAGTGGGTTCGCGGCTAGTCGATAGTCTCCAAGGTCTAGATTTTGCGTCGGGACGCCCGGCGCCGCGACTTCTGAGGATCGGCGGTAGTGCGCGCTAACCCAGACCAGAAAGCTACCCTCCTTTCTCTTCTATTCCAGTCGCTCATTCTGCACGAGGACTGACCTATAAATCGAAAAAGTTTTTTTTTCTCTCTCTCTCTCTCGTACCCTACGTCCTATTCTCTCTCTCTCTCTCGTTCACATTCGGCTTCCCAAACGTGGTCCACAAACCCAACCGGCAGAGACTGACTGTTCTCCCGGGACGATTCGATCCGCCACCGGGAAGATCCCGAGTCTGGGGCGTCGGGGAAGATTCTACGGGAGTCTGCAGTCGGGGATGAAAAAATAATGTCGAGCACGTGATCGCTGGTAGGTACTGGAAGAGGAGGGACGAGAGGGGAGGTCCATTCGGAGGAAACGAAAAAAAAAAAAAATAAGGCAGATCCTTGCCGTGTCCTTGTACGACGAGAGGAAGATAACGGACGAATAAAAAGATGGATAGCCCGTCTCATTGTCAATTATAAATTTATTTTATATTTAAAAGGCATGAAAATTAATCTTGACTATTTCGGTTTTTCGAGTCGTGACGTCATGGTAAAAAATTTACCGCCCCTCAAATCCTCCGCGATAAAAATTTTTTTCCTACGACTCACCGGTTTATGCCTTCGTTTCCGGTTGGTTTATCGACGTCTGCCTTGATCTATCTTAAACGTCAGTCAATTTTTTCCAGCATCCTTCTCCCGGTCCAGAGACCCTTGTCTCATGGTCCATCGTGAATTTCAGTCACGCACCCTGCACACCTCGATGCTCCGTACGTCACTCGAACGTGGACTTCCGGTAAGCGGGAAATTCACTCGTTCGCGTCATTCCAATCGCTGATCCCATTCGTGCGTTTAACCATCATTAGCGGAAGTCGCTAATGAATTTTCAATGATCGATCGGATCAGCCTGATCAGTCCGACAGAGTTAGGACATATGCCAAGTGACGCTAGTCATTCCAAATCATAAGATTGAAGTGATATTTGAATCCGATCGAAAAAATGTTATTTATCTGGATCTACGATCCCCTCCTTGGGAAAATTTTTTTGTAATTTTTGAAAAAAAAATGGAAATTAGAAACGCGACATCGCCCATACGTTACCGTAGCGACGGCAGAGAAATCTCTGTAAAATTAGATACAGTACGAGGGAGGCTGCTCTTCGACTTCGACGGAGTTCATCTTCGTTCGGCGCAGCCTTTCATCCCCCACGGTAAAAATCACAGAGCGCCCAGCCAACTTTTCGCCCTAAGACGTTCCGCAGTGGTCGTGCCTCAAAGTGGAAGACACGATTACGCGACAGGGCTGGTTCCCATCGTAGCGGCGTGAAAAGAGTATACACGACTTATATACGGTAAAAGGGCGAAACGACCGAAGGTTATAGCCGGTGCTGTAAAAAGTTTTGATAAACTTTGAAATCTCGTTAAATCCCGCGTTTAATTATCGGCGGATGACAGATTTTACCAAGGAAGATCAGTGACGCGATAAAGGGCCTCGTCCACGGGACGTTCACCAGGACGTTCACCAGGACGTTCCTTATGGCTGTTTTTACGGCATTGCCCGTGGCGATAGTGCTCTTATCAAGAATTTCAGATTCGGTCCTATAGTCGATTCACGATAAGTTTTACGTGCAGAATTTTATTGTCACCCGACATGCATTCCAGATGGCCCGTTACATTGGGGGACAGGTGTCGCGTCGACGCTTCAGGACGCCGTAGAAAAATACTGTATCCCGTATACGCCGTGACGGATACGATAAACTGAAATTTATTTGAAAAAAAAAAATATACACGAATCGCATTCGTCTTTACGACTTTCTCTGTATTAAGCGTTATTGCCAAGCAGGATATCGAAAACAGGCAATACCCGCAGGATCAAGTACAGTGTAGCGAGAAAGTATATCCTGAATGCTGTCTTCGACGTCTGCCTTATCTCTCTCTCTCTCTCTATCTCTCTTCCTATACTACGTATATCTCCGTCTCTCTCCCACTCGTAAGAAAGAGCCACCACGAGGGTGTTCGAGTCGATCGCAAAAGCGACACGTTCGGCGTCGACATCAGTTGCAATAAAGTTTCGTTGGGGGTTCAGCTTGGCGAGGGGACGTCGCGACGCTCTGACGTCATTAAACTTGAAAATAACCGTAAGCGCACTATACTGTCCCGTACGTGATAGGCGTCTGCCGGGGTCGGATAGTATGTACGCCCTATCAGCTGGCTGAGCTGATGAGGGATATCGGGTCTGAGGGCTGAAAGGTGCGCTGGTGGGTGCCGAAGGGTCGAGAGGTCAGGTAGGGTGGCTACTGCTGCCGCGGACTATACCCGTTATTGCCGGGTCAAAGGGCGATCGGATCGACGAAGGGTGTCAACTCGATGCACCAGCCCCCTCTCCCTTCTGCCTTTGGCAAACACGTGTTCCCTGCGGTCGTTCAGCGTTACGTTACGTCATCATTGGACCATCAGGCTACCCAGGACCAGGATGCTGGGTAAGGGTTGATGTTGCGGGGGTGATATTAAAATTTCCCTATACACAGACACTCCGGCAGGGATGCTGCGGTTCCTGCTTTTCATTAGGTCACTCTGATGCTGCTGATGTGGATCTTCCGTTTCGATGCGCTAACTGCCCAAACCCTTTTCATCTAGCCGTATCGATATAGACTCTGTGGTGACAATTCATTTTGGATTTTTTTTTTCAAATCTCTACACGCCAATTATAATCTTATCGTCGAATCGATTTCGATATTTTACACGATAACGACTTGGACCTTTTTTTTTTGAAAAGGGACTTCCGGTCGTCAGACGCGACTTAAGGGTTCGTCCTGCGGGAAACGAAAGAGCCGGGCTTGTGGAAGAGGCTGTAGCTGGAGGAGGATCTTGGGAGATGGTGAAAAGCGTCAGAGTTCAGTGACGTGAAGAGAAAGTGAGGGGGAATAAGAGGGGCGGGTGGGTGGAGTATTTTCCCGAAAAGAGATTATACTCAGCTTAACTGTGTCGTATTCAAGGGTTTGCTGCTTCGTGGAATTCTCAAAGAGCCATTCGGCTAATCTTGCCCGGCGAGGAATCCCCAAAGATCCAAGATCTCATCTCAAGGACGCAGCATCCCTATCGGTCCACGATCAGGCTATATACGTGAATTGTTTTATTGTCCTAGGTACAATTTGGATGTCGATCGTCGCTTGAATATTCCTCTAAGATGCTGCGAATTATCGTGGGTCCGTGGGATAAAGATAAAAGAAAATTATGGGTGAAAAAAATTTTTGAAAATTTTGCAAAAATTCATATTCTGATTTTACGCGATGCACGGTACTCCGTGGTTACCTAATTACGCAATAACTGGTAAGACCATTTACTGGTCGTCGATAACCGAGGACTTTAACACGGGGATGTTCCCAGCACCTTTTCACTATAATCAAAATTCCAAATCCGCGATCCTGAAAGTCTCCGAGAAGATTAACGATGCAAATGACGAACTGCTTTCAGCCCTTAAATTCGATTAGTTGGCTCTAAGCGGTAAATCGTTTACTTTTGTCGAGACTCTCAGGAATTTTCGCCATTTTCCTGCCAATTGCAAAATCACTCAGTCCGGGAAATTTTGATTAAAGTAAGTTCATACTGTATTTCGTTTGCCGACTGGTCCAAATCCCTCTGGTTCATTGGTCCCTCGGTTATCAAGCTTCGCTGATTCTCCGACAGAGTGTGCTGGTGTCTGCACACTGTATTCCGTCGTTTGCGAATATTTATGAATGTATATAGAAAATGAAATAGGACGATAAAAGGAAAACGGGGGGGGGGGGCGGGGCGGGAAACGCAAATTTGATTTTCTTTTAAAAACGAATCAACGCG